>PVJC01015938.1:0-34355 GCA_004026665.1 Murina feae
GTGCCCTCTCACAGTCTGGGACCCCTCTGGGGATGTCCACCTGCTGGCATGCCTGGCCAGCCTGAGTGAGGGGCTGAGGGCCTTTTTCAGGTTGCCCACAGCTTCTTCAGGGTTCGGGTGCCTACTGGGGTGCCTGGGAAGCCTGGGTGAGGGGCTGAGGGCTGTTTGCAGGCTGATCACAGCTCCCATTGACCCAACATCCCAGCAAGGCTGACTGGAAGCAGGTTTCTGAGGTTTATTTATCTTCTATAATTGAAACTTTGTTGCCTTGAGCGGAGGCCTAGGCAGGTAACGAAGCCTCCTGTTTTCTTCAGCTCTGTGGCTTCTATAATTGAAACATTGTTGCCTTGAGCAGAAGGCACAGCCGGCCTAGGCAGGCAGTTTCTTCCATTGCTGGTGCAATGGAAGCCTCCTGTTTGCTCTAGCTCCGTGGCTGCCGGCCACCATCTTGGCTGGGTTAATGTGCATATTGCTGCTCTGATTGGCTGGTGGGCATGGCTTGGTTGGTGGGCATGGTTTAGATGTAATGGAGTGAGGGTTAATTTGCATATTAATGTTTTATTAGAATATATATATATATATATATATATATATATATATATATATATATATTCTGTTTTTGTCCCAGTATCAGCCAGTTTTGAGAACAGTGGCTTTGTAATATAGTTTTATATCTGGCATTGTGATCCCTCCAACTTTATTCTTCTTTCTCAGGATTGCTGTAGCTATTCAGGGTCTTTTATATTTCTTCTATATAAATTTTTGGAGTGTCCTTTTTCTAGGTCTGTAAAAAAACCCAAAAACTTGGTATTTTAATAAGGATTGCATTAAATCTATAGATTGCTTTGGGTAGTATGGATATTTTGATGATGTTGATTCTACCAATCCATGAACATGGTATATTCTTCCATTTGTTTATGTCTTCCTCTCTCTTTTTTCAATATGCTGTTTTTTTCGAAGTACAGATCTTTTACCTCCTTAGTTAAGATTATTCCTAGGTAACTTAATGTTTTTTGTTGAAATGGTAAATGGGATTGTTTTATTTTATTTTTGTTTCTCTTTCTGTGAGTTCATATTTGGTGTATAAAAAAGCCATAGACTTCTGGGTGTTAATTTTGTATCCTACTATGTTGCCAAATTCATTTATTAAATCTAGTACTTTTTTGATGGAATCTTCAGGGTTTTCTATGTATAATATCATGTCAACTGCAAATAATTACAGTTTTATTTCTTGTTTTTCAATTTGGGTGCATTTTATTTCTTCTTCTTGTCTGATCACTATGACTAGCACTTCCAGTAAATGTCAAACAGAAGTGGTGAGAGTTGACATCCCTGTCTTGTTCCTGTTCTTAGGGGAAATGATTTTAGTTTTTGCCCATAGAGTATGATGTTGGTTGTAGGTTTGTCATATAAGACTTTTCTTATGTTGATGTATGATCCTTCTATTCCCACTTTTGAGAGTTTTTATCAAGAAAGGGTGTTGGGTTTTGTCAAATGCTTTTTTTTTGCATCTATTTATATGATTATGTGATTTTTGTCTCTCAATTTGTTTATGTGATATATCATGTTTACTGATTTGTGGATATTGTACCATCCTTGCATCCCTTGAATAAATTCCACTTGTCCATGGTGTATGATCTTTCTAATGTAATGCTGAATCCGATTTGCTAGGATTTTGTTGAGGATTTTAGCGCTTATATTCACAGGAGATATTGACCTGTAATTTTTTTATAGTATCTTTATCTGGTTTTGAGATTAGGGTAATGGAAGGAGTTTGGAAATATTCCTTCCTCTTGAATTATTTGGAATATTCTGAGGAGATAGGTTTTAGTTCTTTTTTGAATGTTTGGTAAAACTCCCCTGTGAAGCCAGGGCTTTTGTTTGCTAAAGATTTTTTTATCACTGCTTATATTTCCTCCATAGTTATCAGCTTATTCAGAATTTTTTATTCTTCCTGATTGAGTTTTAGAATGTGGTATTTTTCTAGGAATGTGTCCATTTCTTCTAGGTTGATCACTTTGTTGGAATTGAGTTGTTCATATTATCTTTTTACAATCCTTTATACTTCTGTGGGGTCTGTTGTTATTTCACTTCTTTCATTTCTGATTTTGTTTATTTGAGTTCTCTCTCTTTGCTTCTTGGTGTGTCTAGTGAGAGGTTCATCAATCTTGTTAATCCTTTCAAAGAATCAGCTTTTGGTTTCATTAATCCTTTTTTTGTCACTATGTCATTTACTTCTGCTCTGATTTTTGTTATTTCCTTTCGCTTTTCTTGTTGCTGTCTTTCTAATTCTTTAAGTTGTAGAGTTAGATAATTTATTACCAGTTTTTCTTTTTTTTTTTTTTTGAGGTAGGCCTGAAATGCTATCAACTTCCATTTCAGGACTGCTTTCATTGTGTCCCATAGTTTGGATTGTTGTGTTTTCATTGTTGTTTATTTCTAGGATGTTTATTTCTTTTTTGATCTCTTTGGTAACCCAATCATTGTTTAATAACATGCTATTTAGCCTTCAAGTAGTTGAATTTTTTAATTGTTTTTATTGTAGTTGATTTCTGTTAGGCCATTGTGATTTTTGAAGATGCTTGATATGATTTCAATCTTCTTGAATTTTAAGAGACTTTGCCTGTGTCCCTATATGTGGTTTATCTTTGAAAATGTCTCAGGTGCACTTGAGAAGAATGTATATTCTGTAGCTTTGGGGTGAAATGTTTTCAACATGCTGATTAAGTCCATCATTTCCATTTGCCTGAAAGATATTTTTCTAACCCTTCATGTTCAATCTCTGAGTCCCTTGTTGTGAGGTGGGTCCCTTGTAGACAGCATACATAGGGATCATCTTTTCTTATTCATTCAGCCACTTGATGTCTTTTTATTGGAGTATTTAGTCCATTTATGTTTAAGGTTATTATTAATAGGTACTTGTTTATAGCCATTTCTATTCTTTATGCCTGTCTTCCTTTTTCCTTTCTATTTCTTCTTTTTACAACAGTCCCTTCAGCATTTCTTGCATTGCTGACTTGGTAGTCATAAATTCCCTTAGCCTATTTTTGTCTATGAAGCTTCTGATTTCCTTTTCAATTTTTAATGGTAGTCTTGCTGAATAGAGTATTCTTGGATTCAGTCCTTTGTTTTGCATCACTTTGTATATTTCCTTCCATTCTTTTCTGACCTGATGTGTTTTTGTTGAGAAATCATTTGATAACTTAATGGGAGCTCCTTTGTAGGTAATTCTCTCTTGCAGCCTTTAAGATTTTCTCTTTATCGTTAACTTTGCCATTGTAATTATTATCTGCCTTGGTGTGGGCCCTTTTGGATTCATCTTATTTGGGACTCTGCACTTATGTGAGTTTTTTCTTCCCCAAATTTGGGAATTTTTCTCTCATTATTTCTTTAAATGGTTTTTCTAATTCTTGCTCCTCTTCATGTCCTTCTAGCATGTCTATTATCTGTATGTGGCTTCCTTTCATGTTGTCCTGAAGCTCCCTCAGGCTCTCCTCTTGTCTTTTGATTTGTTTCTCTACTTGTAGTTCAGATTGGGTGTGTTTTGCTTCCCTGTCTTCTAAATTGCTAATTTGGTCCTCTGCTTCTCCTAGTCTACCCTTGAAAGCTTCCATATTGTTCATATTTTCTTTTTTTTACTGTAGGTATATGACTTTTTATTTCCTTCTCATTCTTACATAGGTTGTTGATTTTCTCATCCATCCAGTTTATGAACTGTATGACCCTTACTCTGAATTCTTTTTCTGATATATTGCATGCTTCCATTTCATTTAGCTCATTTTCTGACGATTCCTCCTTTTCTTTCCTTCGGGGGTGAGGGGCGGTTGTTTCTTTGTCTCCTAATTTTTGCTATCTCTTTCTGGCCCTGGACACCCTGGTTTAGGATTTGAGAGGTTGAAGATGTTATCAGGGTAATGGTCTGAAAATCATTAGCCCAGTGGCTAGGTCTGTCTTTAATTTTATGTCTTTATTGTCTCTGCTGTGAGCTGTATAACCTTCTCCCATTGTTCTGAACTATTAGTTGTCTGCTTCAGGGTGGTGTGTGCACATGCACAGTTCTTCTGATGTCAACTCCCTGAGAGGACCCATAGCCTCTGGGCATGCAGGTTCACTGTGCAGCCCAGTACCTGTGGCAGGATGGCATCCTAGGTCCCTCTGGCAGTGCACTTTCAGGGTGGTTCTGTGGCTCCTGGCTGGGCACACTGGCTTATTCAGGGTCACCTTGGCAGAGCTTTCATATGGCTCAGAGTGAGGGGTGTGTTGGGTTGATCCAGGTAGCCCTTGCAGGAATGTCTCAGGGGCTGGGGAGAAGCAGGTACAGGTTTCTCTGAGTCACACAGTCCCTCCTCAGTGTGGGGTGGGGGCATGTTGGCCTGGGTCACTCAGTCTGCATTCTTCTGTATCTTGGAGTAATATGTGTGTTGGATTGCTATGGATGGCCTTGGCTGTCCTGGTGGCTGGGGTGGAGCCAGTGTGCGTTTCTCTGGGTCACACAGTCCTGTGGCATGCTCTGGGTTACTTCAGGTTGCCCTGGCAACAGGTCCCTTTGCTAGGGTGAAGCGGGTGCTTGGTGGCTTCAAGTCAGGCTAGTAACATGGTTCTGGGTTCCAGGGTGGGGGTGGGGCACAGGGTTCCCCCTGGCTTGCACTTACTGTGGGATCTTGGAACCAGATCCTAGAACACTGGATCCCAATGTGAGGAGGCCTGGTGCAGGAGCTCACCCTGGCTGGGTGCGCACTCCCTGCAGACATCTGGGAGCCCGCTGGGAGCTACTGCACCATTCACTGCCAGGTAATGGTGGTGGTTCCATGCAGATTATGGCTGGCAAGTGGCATTCTCTAGGTGTCCTCTTACCTTCCTTACTGAAAATTGTTTCCTCAGCTGTATCTACTTTGTTAATTAAGGGAGGATGTTCTCTGATTTACTTGCTTTTCTGGCCTGGTCCTAGGAGGAGGTGCATGACACTGCTGCCTATTCAGCCGCCATTTTTCTCTTCTCCCCTATAATCTTAAATTAACCTTATAAAGCCCTATTAATTATTAAAAGTAATTATGATATTTCTAGTAAGGATGATTAGGTTCCATTTGAAAGATAGTTTTCTTAGGTTTAAAATTTTTTTACAATAGTGACATAACAAAAATATTTTATATATGAGAGATGGTGATAATTAAACACCTCTTTTAGCTAAAATAAGTTTTGTTAGTTGAACAATATATTCTGACTATGGAAAATGTCTGTTAAAAGACCACTCAGATGAAGAAAAACTAACTTTCTAGGTCTTCTATATTGTAGTGCACAGTGTCTGTTTAAGTAATATGTGGAGTTTTGAAGTCAGTGTCTTTCTCTTCTCTTTTAATTAATGCAATATGCAAAGTAGTTAGGTCCAGGTGCCAGTCTATTCTGTTTTAATCCCACCTTCATTTACTTTCTCCCATGAAAACTTGGGTAGATCCTGAACTTCCTGTACTTCAGTTTCCATACTTCTAAACAAGAAAGAATAATAATGCCTATAAAAAGGATTTATCTGTGTCTTCTCTTAACACATATAAAGGACTTAGAAGCTTTTCTGAAAGAGAGCAAATTTTCACTAAGTATTCAGCAATTTCCTTTTGCCTCCTGCAAACAGGAGGTGGTTACAAAATCAAGATTAGAAATCATTCATATATGAAAAGCATGCTAGAATTTCACATTTTGTTTCATGTTTCAGAAAGCAGACATTGATAATTCCAATGTTAACATGTTAAGTGCCAAGCCTTTTTAGTCTTCCTTTCTGTTTAGCACATGCTACAATTTCTCTGATATTCTGATGGCCAGAGACTGACGAGGTCCAAACGGAAAGTAAAGTATCAGTCACTGGTGACTGACATGGCACTTATCATGTTAATACCCAAAATTTTAGATTTGTTTAATGAATGACTTTTAATTCATTGAGAAGAAAGGAGTAATAATTCCCAGAGAAAACTCATTCACAGATAATTAATTTTTCTTCTTAACAGAGATATTACATAATAGAGATATTAAGAATAAGAGAATAATTAAAACTAGTAGAGAGAGATAGAGACTTTGATTTAGTAAGTCAAATGAAACCTCAGCTGTGATCTCATAGAATTGTTTAATTTTAAAGGCAATAAAACAAAGATTTCACAAAGCATAATACTTTTTTATACATAAAGTAGGTATTTTTTTTATTGGAATCAGGTTTGAAAATTATATTTCCTCTTGACTGACCTTCACTTGATTTTATAAATATATGTTAAATTAAGTTTCTTTCTGTTGTATGTTATAAATGCTATGTATTCTTTGCAACTCCTATTGAGAGGTATGGCTCTATTTCTCCATCCTTCAAATTTGGGCTTGCCTCCTGACCTGTTTTATCAATAGACTATGGCAGAAGTTATACTATGTAACTTCTAAACCTAGGCCTAGAACTTTCAAAGAAGCTCTTCTGTAATTCTGTTATCATGTGATGAAGCCCAGACTTGCCTGTTAGAGAGCTAACATGAAGTAAGAATCAAAGTGCCCTGCTAATCTGCCAAACTTCATACATGCGTGTGAGGCTTTCTTGAACCATTATGCACAGCCAAGCTGACAGCTAACTGTATCCTAATAAATGATCTCAGGAAAATCCCAAAGTAGCAACATTTACTGAGCTCAGTCCAAATTGCAGATATGAAGGATGATGAGCAAATTATATGTTTGCTGTTTTAAACCCTTAGTTTTAGGCAGCCAAAGAGAAAGACAAAGAAACATGCCCCAGATTAAAGAAGTGGAAAAATATCCAGGAAGAAACTTTGATGAAATGGAGGAAAGATATTTAAGAGATAGAGAGTTCAATGCAATGGTAATCAAGATGCTCAAGGAACTTAGGAGAAGAACAGAGGAACTCAGTGAGAACTTCAACAAAAAGATAGTAAGCATAAAAAAGGACATAAAATATAGGAGAACCAAGATGGTAGCACAGATAAGCACCAGTACTCACTGCCTCCCACAAACACATCAAAATTACAATGAAAATATAGAACAACCATCATTCAGAACTGTCTGAAAACTGGCTCCCTGGAAATCTTACAACTGGAGAAGTAAAGAAGAAAGTAGAAAGTACATTGAAACTTGTAGGAGGGGAAGAGGCAAGGACAAGCTGTTCTGATACCCATTTGTGGTATTTTTGTAATCTGGAGGAATATCTCCATTGCAGAGGTCTCCCATGAGATGCAAGGCATCCCAACTTCACACTAGACCTAACTCAGGATTCCAGAGCTGTGAAGAGAAGTCTCACAGCTTTGGACTGTAAAAAGCAGCAAGGATTTTGGCTGAGTGACTCAGAGGCTGCTGCATTCCCAAGAAGTTCTTCTTAAAGGGTCGGAACATGAACTTACACAGTCCCGCTCCCTTTGAGATCCAGTGCTGGGTACAACATTGGGGGAATCAGGGACTAGATTGTCTGGCATCAGGGCAGGAATTTGGTGGTGGATTTTTATAAGAAGGAGGTACTCAGTGGGATCATTATTCCTGTGCTGGGACAGCCCCTCTCTCCAGTTCCAGAGTTGACTGACTGGGAGCCATCTCTGAGTTTCCATCAGTGTGGCTAAAATTATTCACTCTGCCCTAGTGATTCCATGAGACCCTGCCCAATCCAAGTTTCAGCCCTGCCAAGCTGTTTGCTGTGTCTTTTCCATATGAATGGCCTATCCTGGCTCAGGCTTCAGACTTTTCTAAAATCTCTCAAACAAGCATCTGTCATTAGTGTGCCACATACCTGTCAATAAGAGGCCCAAGACCTGGCACTAGCACCAGCCTGCCTTTATTTACAGCTTGGCCTCATATGGATGCTTCCAAGCCAATACAAGTAACAGCCATCTACAAATCGCTCTATAGTTCCTGCCTGGTGGCCCCAGGAAGTGGCTGACTTTGTACTTCCCAGGAGGTACCAGAACCAGTGCACCTGATGGATAGTTTTAGACCACACCCAACTCTACACACCCACAAGGAACACACTCAAGGGGCTGACTCAGTGAGCACCAAAGCCCCACTGAAGTAAGTCCTGCTCTAACATGATTTCCACTGCATACCAGCTCTTTCACTGTAGTTGTAGTCAACTCCTCCCAGTGATGCCAATGGCAAGTAAGCCGCAACTACAATAAAACTTTGCACATAACCCACACAGGGGCACACCTAGAGTGGCCATCTCAGGTGACTGTGGAGAGGCTAAGCAACTGGGCCCTACAGGACACCTACTACACAAGGCCACTCTACCAATCCAAGAGACATAGCAGCTCTACCTAGTACATAGAAAGAAACAGAGAGGAAGCCAAAATGTGGGGATGAAGAAATATATCACAAATAAAAGAACAGAAGAAATCTTCAGAAAAAGAATGCTATGAAATGGAAACAAGCAAATTACTGGATACAGAGTCCAAAAAAAATGATTATAAGGTTGCTCAAGGATCTTAATGAGTGCTTCAAGGGACTTAGTGATACTTTCAAGGACCAGTTATAAATTAAGCATATACTAACTGAAATAGAGAATAATTTACAGGGATTAAACAGTAGAGTAGAAGATTTCTGAGAATCAAATTAATGATTTGGAATATGAGGGGAAAAAAGCACCCAATGAGAAGAGGGAAAAGAATAAAAAAAATGTGAATATAGTTTAAGGAACTTCTAGGACTTCAAGAATACCAACATTTACAACATGGGGATGCCAGGAGGAGAAGAGAGTGAGCAAGATACTGAAAACCTATTGGAAGAAATAATGACTGAAATCTTCCCCTACCTGGTCAAAGAAATAGACTTACAAGTCCAGGGAACACAGAAGTTCCATACAAGAAGTACCCAAAGAGGTCCATAGCGAGACACATCATAACTAAAATGCCAAGAGTTAGAGTCAAAGAGATAATCTTAAAAGCAGCAAAAGTAATGCATATAATTAGCTACAAGGTAGTGCCCATATGACTGTTGGCTGATTTCTCAACAGAACCTTTGCAGTCAAGAAGAAAGTGGCAAGAAATACTCAGAGTGATGAATAGCAAGGACCTACAACCAAGATTACTCTACCCAGCAAAGCTCTCATTTAGAACTGAAGGTCATATAAAGAGCTTCAAAGACAAGAAAAAGCTAAGGGAGTTTATTAGCACCAAACCAGTATTACATGAAATGTTGAACGGTATTCTTTAAGGAGAGGAAGAGGAAAAGGAAGAAGAGAAGCATAAGTAGGAAAAGGAAAGAAGAAGAAGAAGAAGAAGAAGAAGAAGAAGAAGAAGAAGAAGAACAAGAACAAGAACAAGAAGAAGAAATAAATGCTAGTATATGACCAGTAGTATGGCAATAAATATATATCTATCAATAATTAAATCTAAAAAGTAGAATAAATGGACAAGGAAGCTAATGAACAGAATAATGAATAAAATAGAACCAGAGGCATGGAAACATGGAACAGGGTGATGAATCTCAGAGGGAACAGAGGGAGATAGGAAGAGATTAACCAAAAATCTTATATGGATATATGCATTACCTATGGACACAGACAATAGTGTGGTGAAAGTCTGCAGTGGAGAGGGAACCAGATGGGGGAGGCAATGGGGGCAAAAAGGTGACATCTCTAAAACTCTCAAAAATAAAGATTAAAAAATATAAACTAAACAAAAATATAACCAGTAATAACCCTCTCCTCTCAAAACAAAACACAGTTAATTTTTTAACTGAAGATTACACTAGAGGAAATCAGTTACTGTTAACTAAAAGTTTCACAAAATTAGTAATTTTTCTATATTTTTTAATAATTACTTCTAAAATAATCTGTTTATCTTTAACATATAATTGACTTTATTTTTAATATGGAAAAATACTGATTTCCTTAATTTTTAAGGCAGTAACAGATAGAAGTAATACAGAAAATATAAGTCATCTGAAAACAGAATGTAGGCCAGAATTATCTAGAAGAGCTATATGAAAATATAGTAAAACTTTCCTAGATTCTGGTCCTGTCATTGTTATATCAGTTTATTCTCTAATCCCAGTAACGTTAGCATGTAGAAGGGCTCATTTTTATTGATAAAAGGAAATCATTGACAACTAATCTCCTAGGATATTATATTTTCCTAATTTGTGTCATCTATTGCAATTTGTAAATTTTTCTTTTCTGCTGGAAACTGATTGTTTTCAGCAACCTTGGTTGCTCTGAAAGGTCAGAGCTATGCATCCATTAAGTTGAAACATTGTTAGTTAAAGCAAATCCTTACCTGTGACTTACATGCAAATTCTTGCTGCCTGTTTTTTGTCTGAATTTCCTGCCTAAGAATATGGTTGTTATCTCAGATACTCAATAAAAGGCTGGTGAGACCCAGGCACCAGTAGGTAGTCATATCCACTAGAGGTAGACTCCACACCTGGTCCCCCAGTTTCCAAATTGATTCTCTTCTATTCTCTCTCTCTCTTCATTTTGTGTGCGGCCCCTCCAGAACTTGAACTCTGAATAGAAACCTTGAAACATGCTGGACGTGTAAGGGGCTCCCAAAGAATTCCTTACATCTCTTTAGCCCATATTTTGTGCATTTCTCAGGAATCAGCATATCACTTGATTAGAAAAGTAAATAATTTTATGAATATAACTAGTGGCCTGATACACAAAATTTGTGCATGGGGGGAAGGTCCCTCAGCTCAGCCTGCACCCTCTTCAATTAGGGACCCCTTGGGATCCACAGGGATCGGGACTAAACCAGTGGTGAGACATCCCCCTCACAATCTGGGGCTGCTGGCTCCTAACCGCTCACCTGCCTGCCTGATCACCCCTAACTGCCTCTGCCTGCCTGCCTGATTGCCCCTGAACCTTCTACCTGCCTGCCTGCCTGATCACCCCTAAATGTCCTCCCCTGCTTGTCTGATCTTGCCCCCAACTGCCCTGATTTTAGCCTAGGTAAAACATAGGTGATGGGTAGCTTGACTTTGAAAACCTTTTAAAAATATATGTTTATTGATTTCAGAAAGGAATGGAGAGGAAGAGAGAGGTAGAAACATCAATGATGAGAGAGAATCATTAATCAACTACCTCCTGCACACCTCATACTGGGGATCAAGCCCACAATCTGGGCATGTGCCCTGAATCAAACTGTAACCTCCTGATTCATAGGTCAACATTCAACTACTGAGCCATGGAAGCCAGGCTGAAAATATGTCAATCCACATAAAACTTGAAGGAATATTGAAAGAAAGAAAATTTTATATCCTGTCCTATTTTTGCAAGGAATAAAATTATTTTCTCTCTAAATGTCACAAACTTTCCTATACATATAATTATCTTTGTTTCTTTTCTCCATTTACATGAATGAAGCATCCTATCCTATCCTTAACTCCTGTTAAGACCAGTCAACCTCAGGTCCTTAGTTTATTTATTATACTACTTCTTTCTATATCTTTAACCTCTCCTCTTTGTGGGCTCTTGAAGTGAATGGCATATATTCATGAATGAGCTATATATAATTTAATTGTAACAATATTTACTCTTGGCTCTGTCTGCTTATGATAAAATCCTCCCCCAACAACTAGGCAGTAATATCACATTGGGAAAATTATTTAACTTATTTGTACCTCAGTTTTCTTACCTGTAAAACATGTATATTAATAATAATTATTGTAAGAATTATTTGAATTCATGTTTAGAGTACTTAAAATTATGCTAAGTGTTTCATACCTAATAGTGTTATGAAATAAAATAAAATAAAATAAAATAAAATAAAATAAAATAAAATACACATATGGATCTTGATGTCTATAGTCCTCAATCTCCATGTTACCTCACTTTCTTATTCACCATCAGTTTACTTCCTAACCTGAATACTACTTATGAGAATTGTCTACACATTTTGTCTTATTTATTTTAATTTTTAAAATTCTTCATTGTTGAAAGTTTTACATATTATTTATGTCTTCCTTTCCCCCCATTGACCTCTCCCAGCTGGCTCCTTCTCCCAACACAGGCCTTTACCCCACTATTGTCTTGTCTTATTTTCTTATCTCCCATATTGTAATATATTTTCTGCCTTCACCATTTCCCTGAAATAAGTTATACCAGTTTCATTAACAAAATCTGATAAAAATGTATCAGTAGTTTTGTTTATGTGGCATAGAATTTACTGCTATTCTTCTTCATCTACTAAAATTATTTGTATGGTTCCTGACTTATACACTTAAGGTTTTTCACTTACCTTCTATTTGTTGTACTTAGTATTTCTTTTTCTCTTTTTGTTATGGTAGCCTCTGTCTGTCTAGTAAATAGAGGTATTCATTATTCATTCACTAGCTCAGTTAATAATAATCAAATACCTTCCAAGTCACTGTTGTTAGTTTCTCTGGATGTCTCATCATTTCTCTTTGTTCCGTTCATTATCCACACTTTTTGTAAGTATGCTTTTCATTAAAATTTTCATAGTTGGATAGTTTGGAAGGAACATTGTTATTCACAGGGAAACTGAGTTATTCTGAGTTGGAATAGTCCCTCTAGTGTGGTTAACAAGAAAATGCACCATTAACTGTCTATCGTGTTAAAAGAGGGCTCAAAGCCTATAAGCCCCATTTTAAATAATATGGAAACTATGCCACATATGGGTATGTGAGCTTAACCTATCCAAGAAGTAATCTGTAAGTTAATTTTTTTTTAGTTCATCTAGTGTTATCTACTAAATGTCCTGGATGCATTAAATTCATTATGACTTAGAACATATTACTTTATGTGCTGTCTGTGGCAGATAGAAATACTAGAGTGATGTGAGCATCATGGTAAAGTTAGATGATCCCCTTATACCTTCTCTTAAATCCACAATAAGTTGGTCGTATGTAACCTAATAAAGGTTTCTCTGCTCATCAGGACACCTGTGGGATCCACACATCAGTGTATCTGAAGGTGGGTATATTGGAATGCATAGGTAGTCAAGACGGGGGAAGGACAGGGATGGTACACACAATCCCGGTTCCATGGCTTTCCACAGATGAGCTGACAAACCCAGGAAATGCAGTAGGGTGGGTGGGGGGGAGTGTCAGGGTAGCCTTGACACCACCACAGGTGGAGGATTAGAGGGGCAGCAACAGCTCTGGAGCCCATGAATTTGGCTCCCTCCCCAGATTGCAGTGGTGCTCCCCTTACTTTGCATTACTGGATAGCCTGGTCACAGGAGACGTCTCTCTGACATCCTGCTCACAGTACAGTGGTGCCAGAAGTTAATGGAAATCAGGTACCAGGGTGGAGGCTCACAAACCTGATTACCCCTCGACCTGCCACATCTCCCCCTACCACAGTGGTATGACCCAAGAAACAAGTAACCCAAACACAGAAGGTACCTTTTATCCTTGGCAACTCCTTCTCTTCAGGGTTCTTTAGTTGGTGGTATGATCTAAACCTTTATTCACTCAGAATCAATGTGACCTGTTTTTATTGGTTTGTTACAGCTTTACACTGACTTTTATTATTGGACATCAGAGTATTCAGTGGTGCCCTACTAATCTGCTTCTCCTCCATTTAATCTGTACCAGAGCTCAGTAAAAATCCAGGAGCTGTTTGTCAAATGCAGAAGAATAGTCAGAAAAATATGGTGTGGCTTTACTCCCAAATCCTAAGATTCCCATATTAGGATTTGTCAAAGATTTGTTTAGTATTGATTGACTGATTGATTAAATTGAGATAACATTGGTTAATAGCATAAAGTTCAGATGGACAACTACATTATAATTTGATATCTGTGTGCTCTATTACATGTTCACTACCAAAAGTCTAGTTCCTATCTGTTACCATATATTTGTTTCCCTTTACCACTTTGCCCCTCCCCCACCTACTTCCCCTCTGGTAATTCCCATTCTATTGCCTGTTTCTATGAGTTTTTTTTTTTTTAATGTTTTTTTAAAAACATATTTTATTGATTTTTTTACAGAGAAAAAGAGAGAGGGATAGAGAGCTAGAAACACCGATGAAAGAAAAACATCGATCAGCTGCCTCCTGCACACTCCCCACTGGGGATGTGCCTGCAACCAAGTACATGCCCTTGACTGGAATCAAACCTGGGACCCTTGGTTCAGCAGGCTAGCACTTTAGCCACTGTGCCAAAATGGCTAGGGCTCTATGAGTTTTTTTAAAAGAAATATTTTTATTGATTTCAGAGAGGAAGGGAGAAGGATAGAGAGATAGAAACATCAGTGATGGGAGAGAATCACTGATCAATGCCTCCTGCATGTCCAACCCCAGGGATTGAGCCCACAAACCTGGGCATATGCCCTGACCCGGAATCAAACTATGACCTCCTGGCCCATAGGTCAATGTGCAACCACTGAGCCATGCTATCTGGGCTATGAGTTTTTCTTTTTCTATGTTTTGTTATAGTTGTTCATTTGTTACTTTTTGTCTTATATTCCACGCTAGGGGCCCAGTGCACGAATTCGTGCACCTTGAAAGGAACTGTGGACCACGAGGCAGCAATGGGTACAGGAGTGGGTCTCAGCCCATCCTTCACACTCCTGCCAGACCCCTCCTGCTGTGGCTCCCAGCCCCCTGTCTGCCAGCAACCCCATTCCCACTGCCACTGCTCCCATGCACTGACGGTGCTAGCCTTGCTCACACCCACTGTTGGCACCAACCCCAATCACTCTGCGTCATCAGTAGGTGTGAGCAGAGCCAACACTGTCAACTAGTGCAAGCAGTAGCTGCTATCCCTATTGCCCCTCAGGAGCAGAAAGAGGTGGAGAAGCCCTCATAGGTGATCGGGGCCAGCAGCTGCTACTGGCACTTGCTGACGGCACTGAGTGATCGGGACTGGCGGGGGCTGGCAGTGGGTGTGAGTGGGGTTGGCACTGGCAGCAGGTGCGAGCACCAGGCAAGACCATGGCATGCAGGAGCAAAAAATTTTCAGTAACCACAGAGGTTCACCCTGATGACAGTGACTGGTGCCCTGCATTGGTCTGGTGCCCCTACTCACCTGTTCCACCATTTGGCCATGGCTGATGCCTGCTATGTTCCCCACTCTGCCACCTGATGCCAATGCCTGCCATGTTCAGCACACACCCTCTGGTGGTCAGCGCACATCATAGTGACCGGTTGTTTAGTTATTCAGTTGTTCTACCATTTGGTCTATTTGCATATTAAGGTTTTACATATATAGTTAACACTTTGTAATCGGGCATTTTCCCGCCAAATCGCGTCGTAATGGGAAGAAAGAAATCCAATAATGGTCTGACTTTGCAAAGTCTATCTGAGTTGTCTTGCATATTTTCATTGTTGAAATGCCAGGCCCTCCATATTTGACAGAATCTGTCTCTACTCATCGTTTTTGGAAAAAACTTGTCTCCTGCGCTTTGGTATAAAAAGTGATACGATGAGTTTACTCATTTCCCACAAATTAATATGCCTAAGCAGATATTTGTTAGAATTGTGATATATAGTAATAGTAATGTAATGGAAAAAGAGATATAACTTATTTAAACAGCTCTATAATAATAAATTCCTTTAAGGAGATAGTGATTGCCTGTCTTCCAGATGTATAAAACTTCCACCTCAATGGAAATTAGCTCCATGCTCTTAATTTCAGCCTTAGCACAGAGTTGATGCATAGCTACTTCTGTAAATTAAACTACCTCATTGTTTAGAGTTGTACAAATTAGCCACAGGAAACTCTGGGTTCGGACCCAGTCAGATCATATTCTATGAGAACGACAACCTCTAGACATCCATCATGTATTACTTGTGACTGCTTTTGTGGTAACTCTGGAGTCATGTATTCCCCAATTAAAGACTGCTAAATGACCAGAAAAGAAATTATTTCAAAGTTGACTATGTCAACTTCATTAATATTAGGAGTACAATTTTGACATCAGAGAAATCATTTTGTTATTATTTTGATTCACCTTTGCAAACACATTAAGTTTGAATAAAACTGTGTGTGTGTGTCTTCTTGATTGGAGAACCTGTCACGATCATTTTTGCCTCTTTTGATGTTTTAACAGTTTATTTTAAAGGTGATTTAAAAAACAAATTTAAGAACAATCAGATCTTAGCCTCACCACCACCCAATCTGGTCTCAGATACAAACTGGGACCTTACAGCCACTTGGGTGAAAGACCTGTGACCACAGCTTCAGACCCACGGACACTAAGACTCTGGGCATCCCAGCATGGATTTCTGTGAGTCACAGAACACATCCCCCTTCCCGATGGCATATAGCAGTGGTGTAGAAACTGCTAGGCCATCTTAACGCAAGCAGGCCTCCTGCCCACATGAGGAGCTTGTTTCCTGAAGCACACTCCCACGTGACCACAACCCATGCCCACACAGGGAGGCTGCACTGAATTTGAGCCTGGGTGTGCAAACATGGGGAGTTTGTTTCCCACAGTGTGCACTCCTGTGACCAGGCCCCACGCCCACACAGGGAGGCTGTGCTGAATTTGAGCTTGGGTGTGCAGACATGAGGAATTTGTTTCCCACAGTGGATAACTGTGCAACCAGACCTAAAACCCACATAGGGCAGCTGTGTCACCTTATTTTGATTCTGGGTGAGGGCACATGGAAGTCTGTCTCCTGTGGTGTAGGAGCAGACCTCCCGCTAACACAGGGCAGTTGTATAACCTGGTCTCCAAAGCAGACCAGGGACCCTCATTCTCCACACAAGAGGCAGCACTGAGCACCAGTAACTTCACTCTGCTTCTCATACACACACACAGGATTCCTGATTCCAAGTACACATACACTAGGACCCATGACTCCAATTCTCAGTGCATGCATACATAGGGACCCTGATTTCTTGGCACGAGGCCACACCAAGCAACAGAGACTCTAATACTCAATTCCAGGCATGGGCACAGGGGAACATTGACTCCTGGCACATGTGCTAGAGGATTCTGATTTTTGGCACATAACAATGGGGTCGTTTTTACAGCATGATGGAGGTGGGGTCCCTGATTCTTGGTGCATGCACAAGGCTGCACTGATTGTCAGTGACTCTGATCCTGGGCAAGCATGGCTCCCACAGACCCAAGGCAGCCACACGTCTTATTGTCACAGCTCATCAGTGACACTTAGGGGGTGCAATGTTCCCACTGCTCCTGGTCCAGGCCCCCACAACTCAGTGATTGGATCTTTGAGTGATAGTTAGAATGGGGAGACAATGAAATAAACCCCAGAGGAAAGAAAAAGAGGAATTGCCAAGAAAGAAAATAAGTGAAACAGATGCATACAACATGACAGGAAAAGAATTCAGAGTAATGGTTTTACAGTTCATACACCAGATGGGCACGAAAATCAACAACCTATGCAAAAATCAGGAAGAAATCAAGAGTGATATAGCTAAAATAAAAAATTCCATGGAACGTTTAACAGTAGATTAGAAGAAGCAGAGGACCAAATTAGTGAGTTAGAAGATAAGGTAGACAAAGTTTCAATAATAGAAGATAAATAAACCCCAGATACTTGCTGGGAGCTTGGGTTGCTGGAGGCTGTGACCAGCCTGCAAACAGCCATTAGCCCCTTACCCAGGATGGCCCCCCTCATGGGGTGAGGGTTCCTGCTGGGGGGCTTGGCCAGCCTGTAAACAGCCATCAGCTCCTCACCCAGACTGGCCAGGCACCCCAGGGGGGAACCCCATCCTGAAGGGACTGTGGCCATCTTGCAAACAGCCATCAGCCACTCACCCAGGCTGGCCCTCAACCCCTCACCTAGGCTGGCCAGGCACCCCATCAGGAAACCCTATCCTGAAGGGGATGTGGCCAGCCTAAAAACAGCCCTTTGCCCCTCACCCAGGCTGTCCAGGAACCCCAGCAGGCCCCCACAAGCCAGGCTGCCAGCACAGTGGTGGAGGCAGGGGAGACTTTCCACCTCCTCAGAAGAGCTAAGGATGTCTGACTGCCAGCTTAGGCCTGATCGCCCAGGGAGTGGGTCTAAGCCAGAAGGTGGATATCCCCCGAGGGGTCCCAGACCGTAAGAGGGCACAGGCTGGGCTGAGGGACCCTTCTGAGTGCACAAATTTTTGTGCACCAGGCCTCTAGTGTGTCTAATAGGGGTTCCAGAAGGACAAGAAGAGTAGGAAGATTTAGAGAATCTACTTGAAGAAATAATGACAGAAAACTTTTCTGGTATGGGAGAGAAAAAAGTTACACAAGTACAGAGAGTTCCAAGCAAGATGCATCCTAAAGGACCCACACCAAGACCTGTCATATTACAATGGCAAATGTTAACAACAAAGAGAGAATCTTAAAGGCTGCAAGAGAGAGACAGAGAGTTACATACAAAGGATTCCCCTTCAGATTATCAAATGATTTCTCAACAGAAACAAATCAAGGTAGAAGAGAATGAAATGAAGTATACAAAGGGATGCAAAGCAAAGGTCTGAATCAAAGAAATATTCTATACAGCAATACTATCAATCAAAATTGAAGGGGAAATCAGGTGCTTCCTCCCCCCAAAAAAGCTAAGGGATTTTATCACTACAAAGCCAGCCATGCAAGAAATGTTAAAGGAAAAGCTATAAAAAGAAGAAATAGAGAGGGAGGAAGGAACACAGGCATAAAGCACAGAAATGGCTACAAACAAGCACCTATCAATAATAACATTAAATGGATTAAATGCTCCAGTCAAAAGACAGGTATGACTGAATAAATAAGAACAAATGACCCCTATACATGCTGTCTATAGGAGACTCACCTCAGAACGAGGGACTCACACAGACTGAAAGTGAAGGGATGGAAAAATATCTATCAGGCAAATGGAAATGAAAAAAAAGCGGGGGTAGCAATACTTATATCTGACAAAATAGACCTCATCCCTGACCAGTTTAGCTCAGTGGATAAAGTATCAGCCTGAAGAATCAAGGGTTCCGGGTTCAATTCCAGTCGAGGGCATGTACCTTGGTTGTGGACACATTCCCAGTGGGGAGTGTTCAGGAAGCGTCGGGTCAATGTTTTTCTCTCATGAATGTTTCTAGCTCTCTGTTCCTCTCCCTTCCTCTCTGTGAAAAATCAATAAAATATATTTAAAAAATAGACCTCGAAGTGAAGGCCATAACAAGAGACAATAAAGGCCACTTTATAATTCGAAAGGGATCAATACAACAAGAGGATATAACTCTAGTAAACATTTATGTGCCCAATGCAGGAGGACCCAAATATATAAAAACACTTCTGGAAGATATCAGGGAAGAGATTGACAGCAATACAATCATAGTAGGAGACTTATACCCAATTAACATCACTGGATAAATCCTCTAGACAAAAAATTAGTAAAGGAAGTTCAATCATAAATGACTCACTGGATCAGATGAACTTAATGGACATCTTCAGAACATTACACCCAAAAACTACAGAATATATATTCTTGTCAAATGTGCATGGGACATTGTCAAAGATAGACAACATATTGGGACACAGGCAAAGTCTATCCAAATTCAAGAGGATTGAAATCATATCAAGCATCTTCTCAGATCACGATGGTATAAAATTAGAAATCTACTACAGTAAAAATAATCACAAATATCAAAAGACTTGGAGGCTGAACAGCATACTATTAAACAATGAGTGGGTTACAAACGAGATTAAAGAAGAAATAAAACATCCTGGAAACAAATGACAATGAAAACACAACAATCCAAAATCTTTGGGACACAGAGAAAGCAATCCAGAGAAGGAAGTTCATAGCATTAAAGGATTACCTCAAAAAACAATCAAAAGTGGTAATAAACCATTAAACTCTTTAACTTGAAGAATTAGAAAGAGAGCATCAAGAAAAGCTCAGTGTGAGCAGAAGAAAGACAATAATACAGATCAGAGTGGAAATAACTGACATATAGATCAAAAAACAAAACAAAACAAAACAAAACAAAAACAATACAAAAGATCAACGAAATTAACAGCTGGTTTTTTGAAAGAATGAACAATATTGACGAACCTCTAGTCAGGCTCACCAAGAAGCAGAGAGAGGACCCAAATAAACAAAATCAGAAATGAAAGAGGTATAATAAAAACAGAACCCAGAGAAAAACAAAAGATTATCAAAAATACTATGAGCAACTCTACTGCAATCAGCTGGTCAAACTAGAAGAAATGGACATATTCCTAGAAAAATATGACTTTCCAAATCTCAACCAGGAGGAATAAAAAAATCTGAATAGGCCCATAACTGTGTAGGAAATTGAAGCAGTAATCAAAAAACTTCTAACAAACAAAAGCCTGGGACCAGTTGGATTCACAGGGGAGTTTTATCAAACATTCAAAGAAGAAATAAAATCTATATTCCTCAGATGATTAAAAAAATTCAAGAGGAAGGAGCACTTCCAAGCTCCTTCTATGAAGCCAGCATTACCCTAATCCCAAAAGCAGATAAAGACAATACAAAGATAAAGAATTATAGGCCAATATCCCTCATGAACATAGACTTCAAAATTCTCAACGAAAGTCTAGCAAATTGAATCCAGAATTACATTAGAAAGATAATACAACATGACCAAGTGGGATTTATTCCAGGGATACAAGGATGGTACAATAACTCAAAATCAATAAATGTGATAAACCACATAAACTGGGAGATAAAATCCATATACTCATATCCATTGATGCAGAAAAAGCATTTGATAAAATTCAACACACTTTCTTGATAAAAACTCTCAGCAAGGTGGGGATAGGAGGATCATACCTCAACATAATAAAAGCCACATATGACAAACCCACAGCCAGCATCATACTCAATGGACAAAAACTAAAAAAATTTCCACTAAGAACAGAAACAGGACAAAGATTTCCACTCTCACCATTCCTGTTTGACATACTACAGGAAGTACTAGCCATTGCAATCAGACAAGAAGAAGAAATAAAAGGCATCCAAATTTGAAAAGAAGTAAAACTGTCCTTATTTGCAGATGACATGATATTGTATATAAAAAACCCTAAAGACTCCATCAAAAAACTACTAGACTTAATAAATGAATTCTGCAATGTAGCAGGATACAAAATTAACACCCAGAAATCTATGGCTTTTGTACACACCAACGATGAACTCACAGAAAAAGAAATTAAAAAAAGCAATCACATTTACCAATGCAGAAAATAAAAAAAAGATACCTAGGAATAAACTTAACCAAGAAGATAAAGAACCTGTAATGAGAAAATTTCATGAAGAAAAAGACAGAGGAATAGATGCTGTTGATTGGAATCAAACCTGGGACCTTTCAGTCCATAGGCCGATGCTCTATCCACGAGCCAAACTGGTTAGGGCTAATTTTAAAGACTTCTTGCCTGATTATATTAGTAATACAATTTTTGTTTAATAGAAGAAGCTCTGTTTCTCCTCCATATATAATGCTTCTGTCCTTTTTCTCAACTTGAGGCTTTTCAGAGTTCTTTACTCATAATCCTATCATGCCAAAATGTGGCAAGCTATATTATAGTTTTCAGTTACCACAGAGGATAGTTTTGAGCCAAGATTTTTGTATTTTTTTCCTTTATATATAGGGCGTAATAAGTAGTGTGCTCCCAGCATGTATATTGATTATAGAGTTAATTTATTATAGCAAATCATTACATTTGAGTTTATATTATGGGTATATAAAAGGATTTAAAAATATTTTTTTATTGATTTCAAAGAGGAAGGGAGAGTGAGCAAGTGACAAGAAACATCAGTGATGAGAGAGAATCATTGATTTGCTGCCCCCTACATGCCCCACACTGGGGATCTAGCCTGCAACTCAAACATGTGGCCTGACCCAGATTCAAACTGAGACCTCCTGATTCATAGATTGATGTTCAACAACTGAGCCACACCAGCTGTGCTTAAAGGATTTTTAAAAAAAATATTTTATTGATTTTTTACAGAGAGGAAGGGAGAGGGACAGAGAGTTAGAAACATCGATGAGAGAGAAACACTGATCAGCTGCCTCCTGCACACCTCCCACTGGGGATGTGCCCGTAACCAAGGTTACATGCCCTTGACTGGAATCAAACCTGGGACCCTTCAGTCCGCAGGCTCATGCTCTATCCACTGAGTCAAACCGGTGAGGGCAAAAGGTTTTTGTTTTTTTTAAGTTGTTTTTTTCTAACATTAGTTCTGTGAAACAATGTGATATTCAACGAATTAGATTAGATTATACATTTAGTTGGAGATATGATCTTTTGTTGTTTGTTCTTGTCTGTGCTTCTCAAAGATAGTTGAAGTAGAAGCCAATCTGAGTTGATTAGTTCAGATCACAGCTAAGTGTATGAAATTGCAAATAAAAGCATTTTAAACAGAAAAGGCAAAGATTAAAAGTAGGTTCAATAGGTATGTATACAGCTATTAATTAATGGTTCTCTTTAACTGCTCAAGACACAAAATCTTTTAGGATTTTCTAATTACTTTTTCAGGTTTTGTGTAGCATTACCCCCCAAAATATAAAGTATCCTACGAATCTTTTTCATGACCAGTCATGATGAACCCCTCCAAATACTCAACAAAATATTAGAAAATAAGACTCAACAACACATTAGAAAGATCATGCACCATGATCAAGTGGGATTTATTGAAGGGGTGCTAGGCTGTGCAATATTCACAAATCAACAAACATGATACATTACATAAATAAATTGAAAGGCAAAAAACACATGATTATATAAATAGATGCAGAAAAAGGGTTTGAAAAAATCTGACACCATTTTTTATTAAAAAAAATCTCAGCAAAGTAGGAATAGGGGAATCATACCGTGATGTAATAAAAGTCATATATATAACAAATCTACAGTCAACATCATGCTCAGTTGGAAAAAGCTAAAACCATTTCCCTTAAGCACAAGTATAAGACAGGGGTATCTGCTTTTACTACTTTTCAATATAGTACTAGAAGTCCTAGCCACTATATTGGTTTCAGGAAAGAAGGAAGAGAGATTGAGAGAGAGAGAGAAACATAGATGATGACAGAGAATCATTGATTGACTGCCATCTGCATGCCCCCTACTGAGGACAGAGCCTGCAACCTGGGCTCTGTGTATAGAACTGTGAGCTCCTGCTTTATAGATCAATGCTCAACCGGTGAGCCACACAGGACAGGTTTGATAGTACTTTAATACACCAATAATGATCTTTCAGAAGGAGAAACAAAAAAAAAATTACATTTACCATTGCAACAAAAATTTTCAGATACTTAGGAATACAGTTAACCAAAAAGATAAAACACTTGTACTCAGAAAACTATAGGACATTGAAAAAAGAGAGAGAAGAACATATAAACAAGTGGAAGAATATACCATGCTCATGGATTGGTACAATTAACATAATTAAAGTGTCCATACTATCTAAAGCAATCTATAGATTCAATGCAATGCCTATTAAAATACCAATGACATATTTCACAGATCTAGAATAAATACTCCAAAAATTTATATGAAATAAAAAATGATGTCAAATAGTTGGAGCAATCTTGAGAAAGAAGAACAAAGTTGGAAGGACCACAATACCAGATATCAAGTTATACTACAAAGCAAATAAAAACAGCCTTTTCCTGGCACAAGAACAGACATATAGATCAATGGAACAGAAAGAGAACCCAGAAATGGACTCAAGCCATTATGTTCCATGAATCTTTGACAAAGGAGGCAAGGGCATACAGTGGAGTTAAGACAGTCTCTTCAATAAATGGTGTTGGGAAAATTAGACAGGTACATGCATAACAGTGAAAACTAGACCACCAACTTTTACCACACACAAAAGTAAACTTAAAATGGATACAAAACTTAATGTAATTCATGAAACCATAAAAATCCTAGAAGACAACACAGGAAGCAAAATATCAGACATCTCACATAAAAATATGTTTACTGATACATCTCCTAGGGCAAGGGAAACAGAAAAAAAGTACACACCAACAAGTAAATAAATGGGACTACATCAAACTAAAAAGCTTTTTCACAGCAAAGGGAACCAGTATCAAAATGTAAAGGGAGCCCATTGTATTGGACCACATATTTGCCAGTGATATATCAGAAAAGGGGTTAATTTTCATAATATATAAAGTACTCATACAACTCAACAAAAAGAAGACAAATAACCAATTAAAAAATTGAGCAGAGGTATGAATAGATACTTTTCTAAAGAGGACACATAAATGGCCAAGTACATGAAAAAGTGCTCAATGTCACTAATCATCAGAGAGATACAAATAAAAATGACAATGAGTTATCACCTCATACCTGCCACAATGCATATCAACAATAAATCAACAAACAAGTACAAAGTTTCCTCAAGAAATTAAAAGTAGAACTGCTATTGATCCAGTAATCCCACTTTCTAGGAATATTTTCTAAATACTAAATCATCAGTCAGAAAGAATATATGCACCTATATGTTCATAGCATTGTTATTTACAATAGGTAAGATATGGAAACAGCCCAAGTGCCCATCAGTAGAGGAATGGATAAAAATGCTGTGGTACATTTACAGAGTGGAATACTATGCAGCTGTAGAAAATGAGGATCTATTACCATTTGAGACAACATGCAGGGACCTGAAGATGATTATGCTAAGTGAAATAAGCCAGTCAGAGAAAGACAAATATCACATGGTGTTACTTCTATGTGGAAACTAGTGGACACAATACAATGATGAATAAAATACAACAAGATGTATGGAAACATGGAACAGACTGACTAGTATTACAGGGAAGTGGGGATGGGGCAGTGGGAAGAATTTAACCAAAGAACTTATGTATATTGATGCACGGGTAGGGTCCCTAGCCCTGGCCAGCTATCAGGGTCAATAGGAGCCTTCACACTGCCCACCGAGGTCTTTCTTCATTCCATACCACACCCTGGTGGTCAGTGCCCATCATAGCAAGTGGTCAAACTCAGGGCTGGTTGAACTCCTGAGGGGACAATTTGCATATTAGACTTTTATTATATAGGACTAGGCCTGGTGGGCAAAATTCGTGCACTGGGGGCGGGGGTTCCTCAACCCAGCCTGCCCCCTCTCTCATATTGGGAGCCCTCAGGGGGTGTCCTACTGATGGCTTAGTCCTGCTCCCTGATCCCATTGGGGAGTGGGCCTAAGCCACAGTCTTCCCTCCCTTTGTGGGAGGCTACCAGGCTAATCAGGGGAAGCCACCAGCCCTAACACCCTGCTGCTGCAGCCACTCCAAGTCACCATAGCCACAAAGGTGTTTTTATCAACACAGACTCCAGTCCCTTCACCATAAAAAAAAATGACAACTTTCTTTAGGCATTTTCAAGATGTGTCTTTCATAGGGTATGACCTTTCTTTCTTTCTTTCTTTCTTTCTTTCTTTCTTTCTTTCTTTCTTTCTTTCTTTCTTTCTTTCTTTCTTTCTTTCTTTCTTTCCTTCTTTCCTTTCTCCTCACCTGAGGATATGTTTCCATTGATTTTTAGAGAATGTGGAAAAGAAGGGAAAAACAGAGAGAAACATCAAAGTGAGAGGAACACTTTGATTGGTTACCTCCTGCATATGCCCTGACTTGGGCCCGTCCAAGGAGAAGCCTGCAACCTAGGTACATGCCCTTGGTCAGAATTGAACCCAGACTCCACAGTCAGCAGGCTGGGGCATTATGCACTGAGCCAAACTGGCTAGGGCAGGACATGACATTTCTTAGCCCTCCAGCAGTGGACCTTCATTTGTTTTCTCCAGGAGTGTGGTGGAAAAACCCTAGATCGCCTTTAAGGATTCTTATTACCCAAGTTATATTACCAGTGGCATACAGGGAGCTTAGCCAATGAGCGGTCAGAAAAGGTGTTTCCTCTGTAGTTCACTCGCATCACCAGCTCCATCCCTGCTCCTCCAATCCCAGCTTCACCCCTGCCCAGGGCTGTAACCTCTGGCTGAGGATGCAGGCCTGGGCAGAAGACCCCCAGACTCCTGAAATCACCAGCTTCAACCCTGCCCAGGCCTGCAGCCTCTGGCCAAAGATGCAGGCCTGGGCAGGGGACTCCCAAGTTCCTTTGATCAATGGCTTCACAGAGTCCAGGCCTTTGCAATCACCAGCTCTGATCCTGCCTCCTGCCATCACTGGCTCTGCCCTTGCCCCACTGGCAGCCTCTTGCCAAGGTTGTAGGCCTGGGCAGGGGATCCCCAGACCCCTGCTTTGCCAGCTTCATTAATGCCCAGACCTCTGCCATCACAGGCTACACCCCTGCACCTCAGATCACTGGCTCTGTGGAGCACAGGCCCCTGTGATCTCCGGCCTTGCCCCTCCCGAGGCCTGAGGCCACTGGCTCAGCCTTATGCCTGGGTAGGGCATCCTCATACCCTCTGATCACCAGCTCTGTCCCTGCCCCCTCAATCACCAGCTCCACCCTTCTCCATGCCTGAGGCCTCTGGCGAAGGCCTCTGGACTGGGAAAGAGACCACCAGCCCCCTCTGATCACCTATTCCACCCCTTGGGGTCCCCGCCTCCCCTACCACCTGCCTGGCTAACAGGTTTGACCACTTCAGTGGTGGAGCTGAGCCAGACTGGGCACTGCCATCTTATGGCTATGGGAGCAGCCATCTTTGTGATGGAGTGACACCTAATTTGCATATTACTCTTTTATTAGATAGGATATATATTGTCCATGAACACAGAAAGTGGGATGGTGAAGGCCTAGGCATGGAGGGAACTGGGAAGTTAAGAACAAGGAGGGAATAAAGGAGGCAACATTTGTAATACTCTCAACAGCAAAGGCAAAAAAAGCATGGTTGACACCCTGTTCTAGCATAGATTGTATAAGATTGAGTGTAATCATCACTAATTATAAAAAAAATTTTAGAGTGGATACAGGTGAATTAAATTTATATAATAAAAGGCTAATATGCAAATTGACCAAACAGCAGAATCACCTGTCACTATGATGCATACTGACCACCAGGGGCAGACGCTCAATTCAGAAGCTGCCCCCTGGTGGTCAGTGTGCTCCCACAGTGGGAGAGTCACTCAGCCAGAGCTAGGCTCCCACAGGGGGAGAGCCGCTCAGCCAGAAGCCTCTTCCACCTCCTTGGAAATGCTAAGGATCTCTGTGGGGAGTGAGCTTAAGCCTTCAGGCAGGGCTGAGGGACAGTCCCCCCATCCCAGTGCACACATTTTGTGCACTGGGCCTCTAGTATAATATATTTGTTAATAATCATATTTTAGTTTATTACTGGTATCAGATAAGTAGGTTATCTTGCTCTTAGGATAAACATTATACCCTCATTACCAAGAATAGCTATAACTTCCTCTAACATGGAAACTCGATTACTGTATTTATGTAATATCCAAATATGACAAACATTTTTAACAAGTATCAAGTTGTCTTATGAGAAGTGGTTTGATGACTATAAAGGCAGAGTAAACATGGCAAGAGATTTTTTTGTTCCCATTAGTTTTAATAAATAGTTTCTTACTGTTACTGATAGAGTTTTAAATGAAAGACAGACATTTTAAAATAAATTCCATTCATTTACTTAGATTTCATTCACTTAGATTTATAAATTTGTTTAGATAACCAGTTTAAAATAAAAAGCAAAATGTCTTACCCAATGCCTCACTATAAATCTGGTCCCAAAAATGAATGTCATAATCCCGGATCCGTAAGTCAGAGACAACGGAAAGCACTGTATTTTTCACTCTTTCCAGAAAGGTCATTTGGTCAGTAAGTCCCACCATTTGAACAGGAACATAGGCAGGCGGAGCTGGAAGTTTCCCACAGTGTTTCTCCTTCATGCCTCCCATAGACACTCTCAATGTGAGCACAAAAGGGACTGCAAGCAATTCAGCCACCAGCTCTCCACAGGGCATCACAGGGTCTATAAGCATTACGTCGTAGTTGGTTTCCTAGAGCTTCTTCCTGAGTGTCTGATTGTAGACTGCACTCTCACACAGGGTTTTTACAGTTTCAGTTACTTCAATCAAAGCCTCAGTCAATCCTATTGTGGATTGCCAGGGTGTTAAGTTTGGCAAGTCATTCAAAATTACATCCAGAAATTTCTCTTGTGCTCTCTCCATTAATTCTTTTGGATATTTGGATGTAATACCTCAAAGTTCAGGGGGAAGATTTTCTGTAGTCAATGAGCTTAGTATGTGGAAAAGTCAACACGGTTACCTCGTGTCCTTTCTTTGTGAGTTCCTCTAGAATGGTCCTTATATTAAGCCAATGGCTCATGTCAACGGGCCATACCAGAACCTTTCCACAGAATCCACAGCCAGCACTACAGAGCTGCAGCAGCAGAAGCGCCAAAGCCCACTTCTTGGATAACATGACAGCAGCTCCGTCACACACTGCTCTGCAGAGGTTTTAGGCTGTTTCTGCCTAGTGCAGAGACCAAATGTACTGTAAACACATAATAAGTTAAAAATTAACTTTAAAAGGAAACAGTTCTGCATTATATGCATGGTTAATGTTTATTGGGGGGATAAAACAGAAATAAAATTATATTGGGGAAAATTGTTTCAAATTCCATATTGGAAATAACAAATAGGAACTGCCTATAGTTAATATTTCTCTCTCTCTCTCTCTCTCTCTCTCTCTCTCTCTCTCTCTCTCTCTCTCTCTCTCTCTCTCCCTCTCTCTCATACAGCAACACCCATTCCACTCTGAGTTTGAAAGTGCCAAGTGATTTAGGTGAAAATATATTCTACATCATTTTCCCTATAAGAAGTAGCAAATAATTTGCTTGCATACCTGTGGGGAATATTTTGATAAGAGTGTTAGGAGTAGTACAGCGTGTTCAGAATTCCAGAGGAAAAACATAATCCTGTATGAAATAATTGGAAACAACTGTAGTCAGATAGATAACATATGAGGTGAGATGAAAGCCTTGGTAGGATCTAGGCAGAATGTGGCAAAAGGGCAGATTTCACAATGAAGAGAGGAGTGAGAAAAGTTCATTTGGGAAACATTCCATTGGGTATGGATCACAGAGAAAGGTGTGGGAAGTAGGTTATAGAAGAAAGTTAAATTGAAAAAGGAGATAATAGGTAGTGTACAACGGTTTCAATTTTATTTTATAGGCAAAAGTTATTTACTCAAATTTAAAGAAGGGAAATCACAAGATCAAATTTATCCTTTAGCTGTAACCGGTTTGGCTCAGTGGATAGAGCATCAGCCTGTGGACTGAAAGGTCCCGAGTTTGATTCCAGGGCATGTACTGTGGTTGCAGGCACATCCTCAGTAGGAGGTGTGCAGGAGGTAGCTGATCGATGTTTCTCTCTCATAAATGTTTCTAATTCTCTATCTCTCTCCCTTCTTCTCTGTAAAAAATCAATAAAATATATTTAAAAAATTACCTTTTAGTAAATAATCCTGGCAGCTAAACATAGAATACATACAAAAGCAAGAGCTTAAAAGAAGAGAAACTGATTAAAAATGTGTTATTGATATATTAAACATGAGACTATTATAGCCTGAAACATGGGTTAAAAATAGTATATATTGTTTTTTCAAGATGGTGGTGGAGTATGTAAATTTTTCTCACACCTACTCTTAGAACAAAGTGGAAATAGCACTAAATTGAGAAAACACTCACCCTGAATTACTAACTGAAGACTATCTGAAGAGGAATATTTTAGCATACAGTGTATCAAAGATTTAAAATAATGATTAAACATTTGTAGAATGGATGACGTGATCACCCTATAATTCTAGTGGCCATCTGACACCACACACCATATATGAACTTAACAAAGGATGCAGATATTGTTATACCGCTATTGGAAAATAATTGATTTTAACTGAAAAAGCATTACCAAAAATAAGTCAATGAAAAATGAAATTTTTCATTCATTTGGAAGTTATATAATTTTATGTAAGTGAAGCTATTATCATCTTAAATTATAGAAAATAAACATTGACAGAATTATAAGGAGAATGGCTTGCTTTACAAATCTACAGACTCATGGCAGTGACTAATGGATTAATTGGTTGGTCAAAGATTTGGGAAGAATTAGAGGCCAGATTAAAGGCAAGAAAATCTAGAGTAGAATTATATAGATAAACCTGTTTTTGAAATTTGCATAGATTATGAAGATCATAGTATCCACTGGGAATTTCCTCCAGAATTCAAATGTTTCTTAATAATAGGGTGTTCTCGATGAGTAGTCCTGTAAATGCCACTGTTTTTTCCACCTTCCAGAATTTGGTCATAAAACTTAACCCATTGAGCAATTGACAGTGGGATGGAAACTACATGAATGAATAACCTTGAATTCACCTCACTAGGATTTATCTGGCTACTTCAGCTGTTATACCCTCAATTTGTTAATAGAATATGTCTCCCCTCACCTCCTTCTCAATGTGGCACTATTCCCTAGCGTTCAAGCTAGCCAAAAGGGAGAAGACTGCATTATGCACCTTCCATCCAACAGGATGCATCCTTTATCTCCATAGAAGTAGTTAAATTTTAAATAACAAATACTCCCCACCGCCTTCTAGTACTTTTGCCAGTCTCATAAACCATGAGCATGAAGTCTTAGTAAAAATCATAGTATTGATATCAACATAACCAGGAAACATATTTTTAGCCAAAGAAATGAACAAAATGTAATATCCATACAATTTTCTGATTTTACCAAGTTCCCCATTAGCTAATGAAAGTTGTCCAGGGTTTTAGCTGAGATCATCACCCATGTATTTTAAGTGCTATATTAAAGGGTGCAGTGTATGCTTGAAATCATGGTCTGATATGTGATGCCTTTGGTATTTTAGTTCGAATACATGGGTTCAGAGTTCAAGGGCTTGGAAGAGAATGGCCCCCCTAACAAGTATGCTTCATCATTCCCCTTAGACAACTTTTTAAAAAAAATATATTTTATTGATTTTTTACAGAGAGGAAGGGAGAGGAATAGAGAGTTAGAAATATCGATGAGAGAGAAACATTGATCAGCTGCCTTTTGCACACTCCCCACTGGGGATGTGCCTGCAACCAAGGTACATGCCCTTGACCGGAATCGAACCTGGGACCCTTCAGTCCACAGGCCGACGCTCTATCCACTGAGCCAAACCGGTTAGGGTAACTTTGCTTTTGATTATTACCACTTGGAGTCAGGCAGTTTGGAAGTTGCATTTTTGTAAGAGAAGAATGATTCCACCAACAGACATGGCCATGATTTACTTAGATTAGAACCTGTGAATACTACTTGATTATTTTGAGCTATTCTGCTGTGTTACTCTCCTGGCTGTGGTGATTTACCTAAAACACCAAGGATAAACTGGGTCTCTGACACATGATAAAATGTAGGCAAAACTATGTCTCCCTATGCAATAGATTATTACTTAATACTCTGATGCCCAATAGTAAAGTTCAGTAGGAATCAATGACAGAACATTCAGACAGTTTATGTTATCACATTGATTTGGAATGGGTAAAGATTTGGATCATTTTGTCAGGTAAAGAACCCTGACCAGAGGAGATGTTGCCATAGGGTAAGGGGCACATGGAATGTATATGAACAAAATAAGTAAAAATATTAAATCTAAGCTCCTGAGCATCTCTGAGTTCCGAGAATGTTGACAATTGTGCAGAGTACTCTGGGCTATGGCACATAGTTTCTGCTTCATTAGGGATGAGAGTTTCCGCATCTGAACAGTTTTATGAATGACTGGTAAGGAAAAGTCATTATGAGACTTTTCCTTTTTAAATACATGCTGAAGTTATATTAACTAGTGAAGTTGGTATCACCCAGGAATTTTTGGCATCTAGCTTCTTATGCTATTCAGGAAAAGAAAATAAATATCTGCAGATAATCAGAGAAGGGCAGGGGGAATCTTGTAAGCAGTGGATACTGAGCACAAGCAGTCTCCTGTGCAGTGGCAGTCTATACCAGAAACCAAAAGGATGCCTGGACTTGGGTAGAGCTCAGCACTATTGATGACCAGGCCTCTTCTCATCGGTTCTTAGCTATTCACTGCATTCCAATCGCAGAAAATAAACTGGGCATAGAGCAAACACAAAGTTATTCTCAAAACAGAATAAAAATGCAAAAGTTGGAATATATCAACAAGAATCACCCTTTAAAAATGTCAAATTATAATAAATGCAATGTCAGCCTTCACAAAAACATTGTAGGATTTATTTGGAATTTCAGTAATGAACATATTCAAGAATACTTATATGCTTTCATGACACAGTTATTTTTAAATTGGAAATAATTTTAATATGCCATATTAGAATGAATAAGTATTTCAAAACTGTCAGTAGGCCAGCGGATGTCATTTATCTCCTTAATTATATATCAAAAACTGAAGTTAAATCTTTAGTAAGACATGTAATTGAGTTTATAAAGGGTAAAGAAAGTTCAATCTTAATCTTAATCTTAATCTTAATCTTATTTGTTAAATGAACGCAAAGCTGATTCAAATATGAACGTTTGCTTTTAATTAGCTTTTTGCATTGATAAAGATTTACTATAACAATTTTGGTCAAGGAGATCTGCTAATATCTTCTTTGTGTAATAATTAATTGATAAATTTTAATTCATAGATGATAGAGACTAAAACAGAATGTAATGATCATACATTCCCAGGGAATGTTTGTTTTGTTGACAAAACTAAACATTTGAGTATAGTGATTATAGATTATGAGCATTAGTGATTTTTAAATATGAAAAATTGACATTTCAGTTCTTTATTAATTTACTGTTAAGTAAAAATTTTATACAATTACTAAATTATCTATATTTAGTATTGTAATTTCCTCTAAAAGTGATCTGCTTACCTTTAACATATTGCTACATTCTGACCTTGAGAAAAGATGACTAATTGATCTCTTTTGTTTGCAGGCCCTTGCACTAGAAGGCACCCAATATACTTATTGACTAAAGGGGGAATATGAGCCAAGATTATGCATGTGTTCAGCGGAACTTTGTAGACCTATCCTGGTGTTATGTGCCATCCCAGGTATAATCATTTCATGCTCTGACTCCAGAAACATTTGGAAAATCAATACTATTCTTATAACATACTAATCTTCTATTATGTTTCCGTGATTTGTATGTTCTAGGTGAATTTGTGGATTTTATTCTTCCATGTTCCCTACATCCATCAAATTTAGCTCTCATTTTGTGTGTTCCCAAGGATTTAGCATATTGTTAGTCAGCATACCACTTAGGGTTAAAAAATAAAGATAATGATGTGTATATAATGTACATAAAACTATTAGTGTCCCTGTGTCAGAAAAGTGAGAGGAAGAGGGTAAAGTCATCAGACAAAAGACAAAGGAAAAACAGGACCTGCTCAATAATTAATGGTATTATCAAATTCTAGGCTTTATCTGTAGGCTAAGGGAGAGGAATGGAAATTTGAAAAGATTATGGAGATGATATGTTTACATGAAGGGTATTGTGGCTAAACTGAACAGGATTGCCCACTCAGACCTCTACCACCCTTAGAATGATCTATTCCCTCTTTTTCTTCTTTCCTGTTCTACCAAATTTTCGACAAGAAAACAAGCAACATTTTGTGACCAAAAATATAGCAGTTGCCACACAGGCCAGCAGGAACCCAATCACATCAAAGGAGTGGTACTGGAACCAGGTGAGGTTGTGAGCAGCTGGCCGAAGGTGTTTGGCTCCTTTGTGGTGCATGACAAACTCGATCCAGAAGACTGCTCGATCCAAGGGCTTTACAGGTTGATCGTGGTGAATCCTTGATAGCCTCATAACATTCTCTTTATAGCTGGTAGACAAAGACAGACAGAAATTAGTGCTTTGTTTTCACTGAAGTTGTAAGTATGTGATAACTTTGCATAACATGTATCCATAGATGTGTTGAGGAAACATTTCATTCTTCTTGTGACACGAACTTTGGTGATGGAATGGTACTTTAAGAGTTGTAAAGGGGAGGGTATGGAAGAAATACACTTTTGACACAATGTAAATTGTTTTACATTTGGTCAAATGTAAACATAGGAAAAAGGAATAAGCCTCATTTTTTTTTCCAGAAGGAAATTTAATATTGTTTGAAGTGTGATTTTTAAGGACTCCTCTAAGGCCAAGATGTGGCAAACCCATATTGTGGGAAAATATCCATTAAAAATCATAAGCCTGGACCCTAATGTCTGACTAGTTAATAATGACAGGCACAAGAAATTGGTAGTGAACATAGGTTAGTTACATCTGCAGAGTCTGGGACTCCTCCATTTCACATACTTGAGTGTTTGTGATGCAAAGGACATTGTCTCTATTGGCAATGTCAACACTGCATTAAGGTACCAGGGTAATTTTATAAATGGCAAGGAGATGGAATTTGAGTTTTCAAGGTAAATAGAAGTAACTTTCTAGAATTTGAGCCCCTATCTATTGTGTAATCACAGTAATCAGAGTTATAGAGCTAACATCTCTAATGGTCTCTCAAAACAATAATGGGTATAGGTATGTAGTCGAATTTGTGTCTTCACTTGACATTTGATGGCTGAA
>PVJC01015939.1:0-34337 GCA_004026665.1 Murina feae
TGGACTGACAATTTTGGGGGGTTAAGGGTGTTGGGGATGCGTGAAGAGACTGGACAATAATTGTACACCTATGGATGAGGACAATGGGGGGGGCAAGGTCAGAGGTTGGGGTGGGAATTGGGAGGAGGGGAGCTATGGGGGAAAAAAGAGGAACAACTGTAATAATCTAAACAATAAAAATAAATTTAAAAAAAAAAAAAAAAAAAAAAAGATATTATACAGATTCTAATTCAAAGCTTTTAAGGCTTAAAGTGTAGGAAAGAAGAAAAATGTAATTGATGCAAATAACCTAATTAATAATACAAGTAATATACAGTAATATACAAAAGTGCTATCTCCATGTAATAAACCTAATTCTCTTTCCAAAACGCCCTAAGGAATAGCGGTGCCTGTCAATGGGGGATGCACCCTCTTTGGGAGGCATCCAAGTTATATGCTTCGGCTTCCTATCTGCAGGCAAACAGAGGAGCATTCATGATGTGGCCACTTAACACGGGCGTTGGACAAACAACAGATTCTGTGAATGGAGCCCTTATCCCCAAACCAAAATGCTTCTGAGACATTTAATAGTCATCTAGCCATCACTTATTCACTGTTACCTCAGTATTGTGAGATTATTTAATCATTCATGAGAGGCACAGGAATAGCTTACTCTCATCACTTTACAGATGAGAAGACTGGGGTCGGAAAAGTAAAGGACTTCGAAAGCCTCCCAGCGAATCAGCAAGTGGTCTGTGCTCCAGGATCTGACCGCAGGCCGCCTCTCTGTAAAATTAATCGCTGAGCGAGGCCAGAGGAGCTTTTGTCCCTGTGACATTTTCACTCTTAGGGAAAAATCCTCAGCGCTCCCAATGATGTTCCTTGGTTTGTCAGCACCTCTCAACATAGTATGTATTATTTATCGTGGACACCAGAGAGCTATAGCAATCCCTCCTATCTTATACTAATTTAGTGGCTGTGTGAGAAGCTTCTGAATTTATCAATTCTGTGCTAATGGGTTTTGGACTGTGTCCTTACATCAAGGCCTAAAGATTTATGATAAGCAACATCACTACCACTGTTACCTCAGGGTACACCTTAAATTTAAAACCACACCATGGAGGTTTCTTCAAATCTCCTTCGTGAGAATCTGAAGCCAATGGGGAGAAAGTATAAAAATAAATGAAAACAAGCAAGCAAACAATTCTTTTAATTCCACAGTGAAGCTGAAATCCGTATACCACCCATCCTTCTTTCTAATGGTGCACTGTGAGCAGCCTGGACGCCACATCTCAGGCAGGCCACTGTCTCATGAGAAGAGTCTTTTCTATGGAGAAGCTACAAAAGCCACCAGAGGTGTTTTCCTAGGGCATTCCAGGAGCTGGGAGAGATGTTATCCCCAGGGGAGCAGAAACTGAGAGAAAATGAATGAAGGGATCCCAGCGAAGTTTTGTGGATCCCAATAACAAAATTAAGGCCATCGAACACATTTTCCATGCAGTCCAGAGCTGAGAAAAAGGATAAGTTTGCTGTGCAAGTATAAAAAGCCCCTCGTCCCAAACCTCCCACCAGATAAGGCTGAACTGACAGTTTCCAGGCAGCTCCTGTGAGGAGGGACTACACTTCAGCCAGTTTCTGGTCAGAGATTATATGTTGGGAAAACAGACTACATGCCACTGCTAAGTAAGCAGCCTCTTTCTTGAATGTGAGTCAGTAAGGGCGGGGCTGTCATTAAGCCATAGACATAACTAGCATAGAATATGACAAGCAAAATGTTAAAGATAAAAACCCCAGGTTTACTATTCAAAGATAAAGAAAGCATTTTGTCAGGAAGCACCGAGATAGACTGAGAATAAAAGCTTCTAAAATGCATAAGCACAACTAATTAAAACACAAATCTGAAACAGTCGCTCCAAAGAGTTAAGAAAAGTGGGGGAACATTCAACTCTGAGCTCTAAAACACTAAGAGAACAGAGAGGCCCCGGGGAAGGACAGGGAATGCACCGGAAGGAATTGACTCCCTAGAAGACCTGGGAACAAAAAGCAGGGACCCAGGTCTGCCTGGATGCAAAGTCAGGAGCACATGTTGCTCCTGCAATCAGAAGGACCAAGTCACATGTGTGGACACAGACCCCCGACAAAGAAACTATAACCAGAAACAGTGGACAGTGCGATGGGTTTTATCTTAATTCAGATATGAAGTAGCCACGCTACCTGAGGTAAACCATTCACTCTCACCTCTGGCTCAGGCTACTTGATTTATGCAGTAAAAAAATGAACTGATCACATCTATGTGCAAACATGTGCTAGATGCTGGGAACACAGTGACCTCACAGCACAAGGCACAGGTTTACACATGCTCAGAGGGAAAGACTCTTGAGAGAGCACAAAATAGGACATCGCTGAGAAAGAGGTGATGACACTGAGAGGTGATGCCTACGGGAGTGGGGGCTGGGGGGGACCTAAGCCAACAGAGAAGGTTCGTTTAACAAAAGAAGTAGATTCACTTGAGGAACTGAACCCAGCGCTCAGGGGGAGGAAGGATTCAGAATAGCCACTTAGGTGGGCAGGGGCCAGACACTCGGACCTTGTAAGACACCCTAAGCATTGGCTTGCCTTTACCCAGTGAGCAGGGAGAAGCCACTCAGACTGGGAGCAGGAGCTGACCTGATCAGATGTTCAGAAATATTTTTCTGATGGCAAAATAATGGATTCTCAAGAGCTCAAAGTGGATGGGGAGATGGGATAGGAAGTTACTAAAGTCTCCTGCAAGGTTCTATTCCACATCAAAAACTCTGTTTCTAGTGTTTCACTGATATAACTATACGATATCGACTAAAAAATTAACTCTGTTATATAACAACTAGAGGCCCAATGCACAAAATTCGTGCAAGGGGCTCAGCCCTCACAGCCTCAGCAGCTTGCCTCAGCCCTCACAGCCCCAGCTTCATCCCAAAGGCTGTCCAGAAGGACGTCTGGAAGGACATCTGGAAGGTCATTCGGCTGTCCAGTCTGATTAGTACATTACGCTTTTATTATTATAGAGAACAGGACTTTAAAAGTTTAAAAAGAAAATAGCATTTTATTATGTTTTTAATGATGCTTTTTAACATATATGTTTTTAATGATTTCAGAAAGGGAGATAGAAACATCAATAATGAAAGAGGATCATTGATCGGTTGTCTCCTGCATGTCCCTACTGGGGATTGAGCCTGTAACCTGGGCATATGCCTTTGACTGGAATCAAACCCAGGACTCTTCAGTCTGTAGGATGATGCTCTATCCACTGAGCCAAACTGGCTACGGAGTAGTTGGTTTTAAAAATGAACTTACCAGGAACCTTTTAAGAACTCTCTCATGAAAGGATATTTTTCTTTCCAAGATCAACAGAAGGCTGCTCTGCCAGTTGGGATGACACAGAAAACCACGACAGGTGTGCGGGCACTGGTGTAGGGAGGGCGAGGGAGGGGCCATTAGCCCTCCGTCTCACCCACAGTCTGCTGGCCCTTGTAGGGCAGTGAAGGCAATGCAATTCAGCAGTCTGCAGGCGTGGGCAGGGGTGTGGGAGCATGGAGGGGAGAGGCAGGGGCCTAGCATAAAGGCTGGCCTAAGGAGAAAGGCAAAATCAGAAGGCATCCACAGGCTCCATCAGTGCTGGACCACGGCTGAGGCCAGCTGCCCGCGTAAGTCAGATGGAAAAGAGAACAAGTAATGCATACAGGGGAATCACCGCTGAGGGGGTACACCAAGGGAACACTGTTTGGAAAGAGAAACACAACTGGGAGTGGTGCTATAATGGACACTGTGGTGGAGAAGTCTAAGGTTCCTAGGCTAACTCTACAGCCAGGGAACCACATGAGGGTGGGCCGTGATCTATTTATGACTGGGATTACAATGTTGCAATGGCCACCTTTGGGTTGTAGTCAAAACCATGTCATGATGAGTCTGGGTATATGATTCTGAGGTAGAAGAAGGAAGGAAGTATCAACCAAGGGCCGTGCCTGGGAGAAGGTGACAAGGGTGTGCAGGAGCATAAGTATCTGTAGCTTATTCATGTGTCGTAGGAAGCACTGAGGACAGGAAAGGCACTGGAGCCAGTCTTAGGAAAAGGCACGCAGTTTCCCACCAGCAGCATTCTCTCCCACCCCCACTTCCATCTGGCCAAAGGGAGAGATGGTCAGGAACCACTGACTCAACAGGGCCACCCCCGACCACCACCCCACATTCCTTCTACTCATTCCCTCATCCAGCAAAGCCTGAAGAAAGGAGGACAGTGAGGATGGCCTTAATTTTGAATTCCTCTCCATATTCTCATAACCTTGGTCCTGAAATAAAAGAGGAAAAGAACTTTAAAAGTAAATGTAAAGAGTAGAGTCCGGCTGGTGTGGCTCAGTTGTTGAGCTTCGACCCAAGAACCAAGAGGTCACTGGTTCGATTCCTGGTCAGGGCACATGCTTGGGTTGCGGACTCAATCCCCAGTAGGGGGCATGCAGGAGGCAGTGATTGATGATGTTTCTCTCTCAGATATTTATATCTAGCTCTCTTCCTTCCTCTCTCCATAAAAATCAATGAACATGTATTAAAAAAAAAAAAAAAAAAGAGTAGAGATGGAGGAGGGAGGGGGTCACAAACAGGAACAGCCTGGGCTGTAGCCAGAAGATTAGCCTAGGAGAGCAGAGGTCTCAAGATACCAGGCACAAGGCAAAGGCCACCTCAAATCCTGAACATCACAATGGTAGGATTCAAGTCTAAAGCAACTGTGTTCTACTGGATTTTTTTTCAATTAAGTTCCTCTTTCTCAAAGTAAACTTTACCTCTGGTGATTTTCTTACTGCCCTAATTCTCTCCCTTTACACCTGCTACTCCTAGTAATAAAGTGATGGTTCACCATTTATAGGATAAACTGCTCTCTTTCTGCCTCAAACCCAAAGCTCTGCATACACTCTTGGCTCAGTGCCACATTCCTCATTAGAGGAAAGTGTGCAGCTGGAAGAATTACTCCACTAGGTAGCTTGCAAGAGATAACCACACCAATACACAGAAGTCCTGTGGTTACTACAGGGCCTGCCCCTCGCAATCAGTCACCCCTTCAGCATGCGTTCATTGAATTCCTTCGTGGGCTGGGCTCTGAGCTGGCACACGGTGAGCAGCAAAAGAGACATGATTTCTTCCCCACGGGACTCAGGGAAGAGACAGAGATTAACCAATTGCAAGCACATGATGAAGACTGAAACAGGACCAGGAAGAAAAGGTAGACGGTGCTGAAGTCACCTTAATGGGGACCCCTGGCTTAGTCCGCACAACGAGAGACACCCCAGAGATTTAACGCTGCACTCCGCTCCTGATGACACGGACCAGCCAGGGCAACTGTTCCCACGGCCCACACGCCTGTGCTATCTGCAGCTCTCTTTGCTCGGAGACTCGGACCTTGGATTTATCTTTGGAGGCTAAAAGCCGGGGTTCAAATTCCAGCTTTACCACTTACTGTCTGTGTGTTCTACAGTAAGTTATTTCAAGTCCCTGGGCAACGGATTTTTTTAGAGATAGTGATACTCTCCCTGTGAAGATTTAAATAAGTTAATATACACAAAGCACCAAGTATGGTATCTAGTATATAGAAAACACTCCACTGCCCTAACCGGTTTGGCTCAGTGGATAGAGCGTTGGCCTGCGGACTCAAGGGTCCCAGTTTCGATTCCGGTCAAGGGCATGTACCTTGGTTGCAGGCACATCCCCAGTTGGGGGTATGCAGGAGGCAGCTGATTGATGTCTCTCTCTCATCGATGTTTCTGACTTTCTATCCCTCTCCCTTCCTCTCTGTAAAAAATCAATAAAATATATATATTTTAAAAAAGAAAAGAAAAAAAGAAAACACTCAACAAATACTAGGTGTGCTTATCTCCATGCCCTAGGCATCCCCAAATGTCAGTGTGTTTAATGACCGGTCATGCTGACCTGTCTGAATGCCTGTCTAGCTTTGGGAATGACGAATCAGAGTGCTCTTAGAACACGTGTCCTTTATTCATACGGTAGCTACTCTCTCTTTGGGAGTATTTAAGACACTTTCATATGTGAAATAAATGACTTTTTATAAGTCAGTATTGTGAATAGGTAATACATTCAAATGGTAAAAAAAAAAAAAAAAAAAAAAAAGATAAACAGTGAAGTCTTCCTCAAACCCCAAAACACTGGGACCGGTCACACCCCGTACACCCTTGTTGGGGGCTCCCTGTTAGCAGACCCGCCTGGCCTTGCTCAGTGCCCATTGGAACAGTGGGATGTCCTCCCCTTCTTCACAAAAGGCAGAGCGTTACACGCGTTCTGCCTCGTGCTTATTGTCCTTGTCCTCCTTTTATTGCTACATAACATTCTATGGCATGGAAACTGTTATTATAAATGCCTTTTTGGCTACATCTCCCTTTGGGCTGACACAAACTTTCCTAACCATAGTTCCAGCAGTGGGTGATGGAGAAAATGGGTAGAAATGTCCTATTTTCATTTGCCTTAATTTTTCTTAGTCACAAACTAACAGCAACTAATTATTTGGGAGTATGTTTTACATAAACATTCTACACAATCACTATGCTGCAGTTTATAATAATAATAGTTTTCCCCTTAGCATCCCTTTAAAGCATCTGTTCTATATTTCCTAAGAACCAGGATCACTTTCCCTCCTGTTTATACGGGAAAGGTGCCGGCTGCTCCAGCATCCAATCAGTACCCCGAGGAGATGTCAGCTGTCAGCCGGGTCCTCGCAGCGATTTCCCTCTCCCCTCTCCCTTCCCGCCCTGGGTGAGCTGTCAAGTTTCTAGTTTCTGATGTGCATTTACATCACTCGATGACATCTGACAGCAGTGAAAGGCCACAGAAAACTGCTTATTGATCAGAGCAAAACTAGTTGACGGAACAGATGAGGTTGTATCACAGAAATGCAGCCACCTTCGGGCGATGACATTCTGCTCCCCGTACACAGAACTTAATGGAATACAACTTCATTAGATCGTGCCACTTGCGCTCAGAGCACCAGGCCCATCTCCTGACTGTTTTGTCTATGTGGTGATGAGGACAATCTACTTCTGCTGGTACCTATGGATCACTAACCCGATTCGGTCATGAACACTTGCAAACTACGGTGAACCTGTCCTGACAAATGCACAAGGAGACACTGCGATCTCGACCTTACTAAAATCTAATTGTGCTGTCCTCTAGAAAAAGAGGATGACCACGTACTGAGCCATAACTGCTCCGTTGAAAACTTCTGTAACACCATGTAAAGAAGTGTTCCTGGGCACTTCTTTGATTCTTGTGACATGGTCAGGAAAATTTAAAAATGGTAACTTGAGATATACTCAAAATCCTATATAATAAAAGTGTAATATGCAAATTGATCATCCCTTTGGGATGCCTAAGCCATGCCCACCAGACAATCAGAGAGACTGTATGCAAATTAACCCAGCCAACATGGAGACCGGCACTCAGGGAGCTGAGTAAACAGGCAGTTTCCATTGCAGCAGGAGTGAAACTGTTTGCGGCCACCTGGGCTTCTCTCTGCTCCAGGAAACAACATATTTGCAACAATGTCTCAATGATAGAGGCTTCAGGAGCTGAAGCAAACAGCAGGCTGGGCCTGACTTCTAAGGGAAACATTGCTTCATTATAAAAGCCAGAGCTGAAGCAGAGAGGAGGTTTCATTAACTGCCTAGGCCTCGGCTTAAAGGAACAGTGTATCAATTATAGAAGATAAACAAACTCCAGAAACCTGCATCCAGCCAGCCTTGCTGGGACATTGGGTCAATGGGATCTGTGGGCAGCCTGAAAGCTTGAAAGCGCCCCTCAGCCCCTCACCCAGGCTAGCCACACCCCAATGGGGTGAGGGACTCCATTTGGAGGCTTAGCCAGCCTGCAAATAGCCATCAGCCCCTCACCCAGGCTGGCCAGGTACCCTAGTAGGGATTCAAAACCTGAAGGGACTGTGGGCAGCCTGAAAACAGCCCTCAGCCCATCACCCAGACTGGCCACACCCTGGTGAGGGTTCTATACAGGGCGGCTTGGCCAGCCTGAAAACAGCCATCAACCCCTCACCCAGGCTGACCAGGCACATCAGCAGGTGGACATCCCCAGAGGGGTCCCAGATTGCAACAGGGCACAGGTCGGGCTGACAGACCTCCCGAGTGCACAAATTTTTATGCACCGGGCCCCTAGTTTACTTATAAACGGGAGAATTATGTTCTCTCAAGGAACTAAAATACCAGATGAAGGCCCTCTGCAGACAAAGTGCTGCCTTCAGTTTTTAAAGAGAACAACTTTAACCACTTCCCAGCGCCGCTGCCCATGCAGATAGAGGACTGTGAAGTCCTTCAGCACATTCTGCTATAGGATCATTAAGCCAGACAGGCCTCTAATATTTTGCCACAAACAAGAAAAGAAAAAGGCAGCAAACTGGATGGTATTACCAGCCCTCCCTGACTCCTTGGGGTGGCGGGGACGGCGGGGGCGGGGGGAATGCTAACACCTCACCCTGGGGGTTGTGTGACTTTTCCCCCTAATTTTTCTCTTGCAGCAGAAGTGCTCTTCCAAATAGTACATTCCCAAACCAGTTCACAACCTGGCCACATCTGCATCCTATCTGGCCTTTTTTTTTTCAATAGCCTTTTTGCTTCAATAAAATAAAGACATAAAAGTTCTAAAATTATGTAGAGAAGGCCGGGAGTGGGGAGGTGGGTGGGTCGTGGGGATGGGGGAACGGGGGGGACATCTGTAATAGTGTCAACAACAAAAGCTAAAAACGTAAAAAATAAAATTCTGTTTCTTGCTGACGGCTCTTAAGCCTGCTCTTCTTCTTGGAAAGAGAGATTGGAAGAGCAAAGCCAAGTTCAAGCTTTGGGAGGATTTTCGGGGAGTGGGGTCGTGGTGTATGACTGAAGGTCGGTGCGGGGAATGACTTTCTCACGTGGGGGTCTGTGTTATTTAAGGGGGTGGCACCGAGACCATCTCTTGAGGCATCAGTGGCCTGTATCCCAGCACAGTGACTGGGCAGGACACAGGCGGGCTGCGGGGCTTGAATCCCGTCCCTTCCTCTCACTGTGTGACCCCAAGTTACTCCCCATCTGCGCACTTCACTTTCATCAGCCACAGGGACACTAGCAGCACACAGACCTTAGAGAATGCTCCGAGGAGTAGATGAGAACACACATGCATGGGAAGTGCTTAGCGTGGTCTCCAACTCCAAGAAAACGGTTCACAAACGTGGTCAGTGTTCACGTCTCCCATCTCCTTATGCAGATTTTCCATTTTAAAAAACTGAAAGGCTAGTGGGCAGCAGACACTCAAGGCAGAGGGTGTATTGGGAAAAAAAGGAAATGTAGAGAAAGGGAAAGAAACACCCATCGTGTGAACAGGAAAACACGGAGTCTGAGCAAGAAGAGGGTTTTCAGACTTGCTTAGCAGCCTCCTTTGAGCCAAGGCCTTCCTTTCCCACCTCTCGCAGGTCCCATGTCTTTCCTTCAGGCAAGATCACTGCTCTCCCCTGGGCTCCAGGAGCACTGCGCAAGCAAGCCCAGCTCCCGCTCTAAGGGCAGGCCTCCTCCCAGACCTGAAGACAAAGGCCAGGTCTTCCCCCAGGGCTCCCCGGAGTGGCTCAGTGACAGACGAAGGACAAGGTCCGACCGCGGCAGCACTGGGCAGGCTCCTGGGGTGGTGACGCAGGTCTGAGCAAGGCCTCCCTGGGGTAGTTTCTGCCTGGACCTAGAGCACCAGCTTGCATAATGAAAAGAAGTAACAGAAAAGCAGAAAGGCGTTAAGCGTGTTGACTTCAAACATGTTAGATTTTTTCAAGGAATACTGCTTCGCCATTTCACAAATCACACCATATAAAATGCTGCAGCTTCATTTTTTGCATCTTGAGATCACTGGGATAACATCTCTTTCAATCCCCCAGACCAAAACGTATGCCTCGGGGCACTTGTAAACCCAGTGCTTCCAAACCATGAGCCACATGTTATTTTCCAAATACTTTTTGTTTCACACACTTTGTGCCCCAAAGTCAGACCCTTGCTGCTGCACTCGCAATGAATAAGGCACACAGCAACTTTGAAACCGAGAGTCCTTATGACTTGGGATTAAATTTTGTTTTCAATCCTACCTCTCTCTATAAATCATCTCTCTCCATATACATGCCCCTCAGAGACCTAGCCTTTCCCCCAATAACCAGCAAGCCCCGAGGCAGAAGACAGTAACCTGGGCTTGACTGACTAATGGTCACAAATCCAGACCTCTGGCAGGCGCAAGGTAACATGTCGACCTACGTTATGTCTCAGTTCCTGAACCCTAAGGTGGACCCACCCCTGGCTACTTTCCCACGAGACCAGATGGAGGGACGCTGGAGAAGACCTAAGAGCTGCCCTCAACATCTGAAGAAATGATTCAATTCATCACCTTACCTCACCTCCGACCAATCAGCTCCCGGCACTACCCTGCCCCCCCACCCATGTGATTTTGCTTTACATGACCTGTAACCTACACACCATCAGGGTGTTGGCGTTTTTTTAGAGCATAATCTCTCAGTCTCTGACTTGGCTGATTCAATATTAAACTTCTTTTTTCTTTCTAAACTGCAAACTCCTGCTCTTGCGTTCCTTTGGGCCTGTGTGCGCAGGCAGATAGATCAAGGAAAAATACTGGGGTTCCAGTGACGCTGTTAACTCTAACCTTGTAAGGTGCACAATGACAGACAATAGACAGGGACGTGTGATGGAACCCAGAGTGAGCCAGGTGCCGGGTGCGGGGCGACGAGTGGAGAGAGTGACCATGCAGCCCCGCCGCGCCCTGACAGCCCAGGTGTCCCTGTTATCCCAGAGCATCCACCACCTTTTACTTTCAAAACTATGTCAGGTTGAGTGATAAGTTTTGTGGTCCCCCTAGGAATGCAAGGGCACCCCACCCCCACCCCATGCAGGTTCTGTGGCCTAGAACACTTTCTTTTTGCCTGTGGTTCATTGTTTTACATGTATTTGTTTTTATATACTGTCTCTTCCACCTGACTCTTAGCTGTTATTCTGTCTCCAGTGCTTAATGGAGACCTTGCTACTTGTTTACTTCTGAGATACCTACAACTCTAAGGACTAGAATACAACGGAGGGAGCTGAGTTTCAGACGGAGGCAGTAAATGGTCAGGCAAGACTCATTTAAAACTTGACTTAAGTAATGTCCCTAAATCTGAAACGCAAAATTACAAATGTAACTCACATATGGAGTAACAGCTGAGTTAAACTAGTAGCTAAACTGATGCACAGGAAACTCAGGCAGAGCTCCAAGCAGGTGTTCCCAGGAGTAAGCTGAGACACTTTTTATGAAGGATGCAGAGACCAGGAGTCCCTCCTGATGAATGGCCGGGACCGCCCACCCCTCATCCACACAGTGAAGCTCATGGGGGCGGGACCTCTCGTGTGTACAGGCGGAACAAACCATCTACTAGGAACTAATCCCCACACACCCACCTCCCAGCCCCTCACCTCTCTCCACCCCCCACCCCTTGCTGATAGCCTCGGGAGGAAATCAGGATCCTTGTCTAGTAACAATAACAAAACAACCCCTGATACGCCTATGTCAGCCCGGTTTTGCATCTACACAGAGGATTGTGGGTTACAAATACACAACATGCTCTAGCGTGCACTTCCACTGAGGACGTCCAGGACTTAGAAGCACTTTCCTAAAACACCCACATTCTTACGCACTTATTAACTACACTGCTGGAGCCGACCCCCTACCAGGCCCCTGCAAGCCGCCTGTGATGTGCGTGGGTAAGGGCCTGCCGGGCACTCCAAACGCGCTGTCATCGTCCACTTGGCCCAGGACTAAAGCAGTGGCATTTTTTCCCCAAGCAAAGTCCATGGAGGTTAAGTCAAAGGCAGAAGAGAAATTACTCTCGGATGTATTGCAACGAGAGCCATGCGACTTTCTCAGCTGTGCTTGGTCACAGAGATCACTTTAATCAACATGTTGGGCAGGATTACACACGTGAAGCCAACTCCTCTGCGATGATGTCAATTACTAAAAACCTAAAGGCTAAAAAATATGGACCGAAGCTGTAACTATGCGATGATTTTTTAAAACCTAGGACCATATAATTCTAAATTTGTTTTAAAAAGGTACTTGGACATTTTCCTCAAAAAATTTTGCCACATCTGGTTTGGCTCAGTGGATAGAGCATCGGCCTGTGGACTGAAGGGTCCCTGGTTCGATTCCCAGTCCAGCCGATTGCACAGAACTGAAATTTACACATACTTTCTAGTTCGTAGGCTGAATTTCCATTGACTTCATGATAGCAAGAGAAGTAGGTTCATTCAGGCCACTGTTGCTATGGCCCACAGCAAGCCTCCCTTAGAACAGCTGTTGCCAGAACCCTGCCAGCAAGGGGTTTACTACTCCAGCTCCAAGGTCAGCGGGACGCCCAGCCAGGGGAGGCTGAAACTGACAGCAGTGCCAGAGCAGAGCACGGGGCAAGGCAGAGGTCTCACCCTGGAGGTGCCAGCAGGTGGTGAAATGGCAATGGGAATGAATAGCAAAGGGCTTTCAAATCAAAGGGAAATGGCAGCAAGAAAAAACAGCTCTGAAAAATGGCCAGGACAGCCCACCACCAATAATGCACACATACTGTGAGCCTCTAGCCACTGTCCCACACTCACCAAAGGATGGGGAACCCTTACAAGGCCCTCTGACTCCAGTTCTTAGACTCTGGTTTAAGGACTGCCCCATCAATCACATTTGGCTTCCTGCTTAATTCCAAGAAGCCCTGTAGACCCATGGTTCTCAACGCTGGGTGCACATTCGTGACCTGCACAACAGTTTGAAAATATCAGTGTCCAGGCCTCCGACCAGACCAAGTAGATCAGAGTCTCTGGGTAGGAAACAGTATAAACAGACACATCTACCCATCATCAAGATTTCACAGATGTTTACATTTTTCCATATTGACTTTGATTTCACTTTTTCTTTTAAGAAGCGAAATGTTATTGATTCAGCAAAACCCATATTTACCCTTCACAACGACACTGTCTCCCTTTTCCCAGACCAGGGAACTAAAAGTCTGAGCCCAGACTGTAAACACACTGGGAGCCTGGTGGGCTGGCCAGGGCTCTGTTCCTCGGATGCAGGCTCGTGGCTCACTGCACTCCAACACTGCCTGCAGGGGTTTTAATTATTCATTTAAAAACTTATAAATGGAAAGGAAATTCAAGTAAACTCCACTGCTTTTAATTGCACATGTATTATATCTCCCAGCCAATTTCCCGCTTGCCATCACATAAAAAACACCTCCACTTTATCATATAAATCCAGAAAAGTGCGGTCAAAGATGATTTAACACTGACTCTGTAGGGCACACCTAAGCCCTAAAGTTTCCCACAGGTACACTGGGTCCCCATGAAGCTACTCTAAGCCTCTCTGCACGAGAGTAACATCAACTTTCCTCTGAACCGAAAAATCATACAAATATTTCAGATAACAGAACACAATCTTCACATGCACACACGCACACACACACACACAGCTTTCCAGAACATTTGCACAATTTTGATTTGTACTACTACACTGAAGAAAGCATTCTAGGATACTGCTGATCTTAACATCTAAGCTCCTTGTAATTAGGTAAGTGAGCATCCTGACCCCTCCAGCCTCCAAAATAATAAAAGACAAAAAGTCAAATACTTGCATTTTTTTTTTTAAAAAGCGGTGAGCAAAAGCGTCAACCCACAGAAAGAGTCAGATATTTAAACAATTAAGGCCCACTATTACTGGAAATATTATCAGTGAACAACAGTTTTTTTCTGTCACAGAAAAATTTAGAAACCTAAAGAGTAGCCTAAGGAATACGGAGATAACATTACTTACAAAAGGAAACTCTTTAAGGGGCAAATATGTATGTGCTTGCACACACACACAGATTTACGCATACATCTTGTCAGGAGACCTTTACACACACTCTCAGATTGTCACGGCTGACTATTTGGATGGAAGAAATCCTCACCCTTCGTGCAGAAGAGTTTCTGGCAATAACGTTCTGACAGGAGGGTGACATGCCGTCGTGTTTTCTTAAAACAGCCTACGAAGATATTTTTAAATACAAAAAGGAAGGAGCAAAAAATATTATTGCTTACTTTGGGGAGTTCTCTTATTGGGGAAAAAAACACGTGTAATGCTACTTAAATTTGGAAATGCACTTAGTGACATATTTGATTTCCATTTAATGTACACAGTGACACCTACTGGCATACTGATGAGGCAATGAAGACAAGATCGGGACATTCAAACACAGGCAGAGGCCTCTGAAATACATCCTCCCATGCATCTCATGTTAAATGACAGTGAAGTACAACATTCTACAGTGTGAAGTTGACCTAATGATAGAAATAAACCAGAGGACAGCCCACGTTCCTGTTTTTTCCGTTTAAGTTACTAAGCACCGTGAGACCAACGCACAGGGAACCCCGAAGTCTTTACTTAAGCGTTCACTTTACAGTTTTCAAAACCCATAAGCATTTATTTTTGATGGTTGAAGTTAAACCTCAGATCTCGTTAAAGTCAATATGTTTGGCTGAAGGCAGTCACATAACGTGATAATATTTTTTAATCAGACCAAGAAAATAGCAGCTGGGAGGAGTTAGCTGCTTTTATAAACAAGCTGCGGCCTGTTATAAACAAGCGGTGGTCTGTCACAGAAACATGGCAGAACTTGTGAGACTTTTTTTTTCTTTTTTACTATATATGCTATTATTGAATTTGGCCATGGGATGAGAAATAAACTCTAGATGAAGCAGGTGGAAAGAACATGGGCAAGGGAGTGGAGTGTCAGTCAGAAGTCTGGTAAACTATAGGTGGTCTAACTTTAAAATAGCAACAGAAGGGCTGGGGACAGGAGGGGAAGTTTCTGAGATGACAGGAATGGTGGCTGCCCTGGAGGCCACCGCAGTACGAGAGCAGACCCAGCCTTAGCCAACAGCAACCCAACAGCCCCAGTCAGGCAGAACCGACAGAAGGCTGCAAACAGATGTGTGGGAAGTTCTGTGTGTGAAGTCAACCTGTTGACAGAATGCAGTTACGTCAAGAGGAGGCTATGCATCTGGCATGCCCAGCAGGGTTGGCTAGGATGGCTCCATGTGCTGCTGAGCTTTCTGAGGCTGAGTCAACAGACGAGAGCGCTGGGATCAACTAGCAATGCCTGCCATGGGTAAGGAGGAGGAACATGACAACACGTGTGCCGAAGACCGGCGACCTCCTTAGCCAGAGATTAAAAGGCAGAGAGACAACTCTGTCTCATAACCTCCCCTATTTCCAGCCTAATTTTCTCCTTGTACATTTGGTTTTGCCCTTTGTTTCGAGGGAAGTTGACTTTGAAAACAGTCCTATCCTGGCTCTAAGAAGGGGAGATTTTCTTCGGCTAACAGCTGGAGAGACATGGGAGGGTGCCAGGGACAATCTCGGAAGCAGAGCACACAGACCTGGCCAGGGAGGGGAGGTGGTGCTGCTGGAAACACTTTGCAGAGGTCTCCTCTGTCAGGGGTGACAGGTGGTCTTCCCAGCTGAGGGCCTTTAACACAAAGAACACAGCCCCGGTGGGCTCTGGCTCAAGTCACCAGGACTCAAACGTGCCAATGCCCTTGGCTCAAGGTGTGGGGTAAGAGATGGAGGGAATTACCTCAGGGAAGCTGGTTCCTAAATCTGACCAGCAATGGACTCATCATCAGTAAATTACTTGACCTTTAAACCCGGCTGTAATATATTCCATTAGAGATGACATCGTGTTAAAATTTACTAGATGTGCTTTTCCTGAAATTAATAAAAATCGGGTAAGTTAATTATGAGTAAGTTCATGGCTAAACCTATTCCCTGGGTTTGATTTTTTTCCTCTGTACTTTTCTGTCTTACAAATTTTCTACTGCAAGTTCATATTTACAACTTTTAAGTAATTTGTGTACATGGTAGTATATCAAATGCATAGACAAGTCATTTAAGCTAAAGCAATACTTTCCTGCCATTACATAGGTTTCTACTCTCAGGTCTTTGGTCGTTACTTCCAGAACTAGATTAACATGCATATTCTCCCATGTCTAGATTTATCAACCTTAAAATATATCTAATGACCCCCACATGAAAGATGATAATTTAGCTCACCTTATTAAACCCCACTCTGCTTACCCTTCCCTGATATATGAGAGTTATTTTACTTTAAGTTCTTCCACTGGTTGCTTTTGTAACTTTAAAAATGCTTTGTACTTTTATACTTCTCCTGAACCGTTCTCACCTTCTACCATCCATTAGCTACTCCGTTACTTCTATACTGTTGGAAGTTCCTAATATTTATGTTGTTTTGACACCACCAGCAAGTTTTCACTCCTTGCTGCTCATAAATTGATTCTAAAAGCTGAAAAATACACAGGGTTTATATTATTTTGAAATGGTATGTATGAAAATCAAAGTAGTATGCGAGGGTTATTCACAACTACACAAACCATTAAGAATTAAGTACCGCCCTGACTGGTTTGGCTCACTGGATAGAGAATCGGCCTGCAGACTGAAGGGTCCCAAGTTCGATTCCAGTCAAGGGCATGTACCTTGGTTGCGGGCATATCCCAGTAGTGGGTGTGCAGGAGGCAGTTGATTATGTTTCTCTCTCATTGATATTTCTAACTTTCTATCCCTCTTCTTTCCTCTCTATAAAAAAAAAAATACATTTTAAAAAAAGGAATTAAGTACCATAAGAACAAGATACTAATCCTATATAATAAAAGGGTAATATGCAAATTGACCTTAACAGCAGAATGACTGGTCACTATGACACACACTGACCACCAGGGGGCAGACACTTAATGCAGGAGCTGCCCCTGGTGGTCAGTGCACTCCCACAAGGGGAGCTCTGCTCAGCCACAAGCCAGGCTGATGGCTGCCAATACAGCAGTGGTGGTGGGAGCCTCTCCTGCTTCCTCAGCAGTGCTAAGGATGTCCAAATGCAGCTTAGGCCTGCTCCCCACTGGCAAGTGGACATCCCCTGAGGGCTCCCGGGCTGCCAAAGGGATGTCTGATCACCCGGGAAGTGGGCCTAAGCTAGCAGGTGGACATCCCCCGAGGGTTCCCAGACTGCAAGAGGTCACAGGCCAGGCTGAGGAACCACGTCCCCCTTGCCCCCGCCACCATTGCACAAATTTTTGTGCACCAGGCCTCTAGTATGAAAATAATTATGAGAAAGCAATTGGGGGGTGGGGGTGGGACATGATGAAACAAAAGATCACCATTTCTTATACAATTATTAAGAATTATATCATCTCTAAGTTTTTCATAAATTTCTTTTTTTGGCCTAATTAAAATAAAATGTAAGCTACCCTTAAAACAAGTTAATAAGATTTACAAACTGTCATTCAGAGACAGGGAGTATTTATTTGAAACTTTCTCTGAAATTAATACCTATAGTATTTGAGGGGGTTGACCCCTGCAGAAAGAATGACAAGTGGGAGTAGGCAAAGGGGCAGTTACAAGGGCAGAACAAACCTATATAATGAGGAAGGAGAATTCAGAAGAGAGAGGCCAAATACTGCTCACAGTCAGCTGGAACACTGTAACCAAAGAGTCCGTGTGCCCAATTTCTAAATTCCCTGCATCACTATATATACAGTCCAGGTGCAACCACAAGCCAAAAACAAAACAGTAATCATCACGCATGGATACATACTACACATAATTTGCAATGAATGCCAACATACACAGAATAGGCTTCTACATTGAATAGTCTGTCATACCATGCAGTAAATAAATGGAACTAAAAAGGAATTCTGATATATTAGACACTAAATATGTGACTCTACAAACAGTATTTCAAAATCAAATAAGTTCTCTGAAAACCAAAGTAACCAGTTGTCCAAAACAAAGCCATATTTGTGTGTGTGTGTGTTTATGTAGGAATGAAATTTAGATATAAAGTTAAAGAAAGATAAAATAAATAAACCAGACTTACTATTTTCGCTAAAGAGTACTAGTAAGAAAACAAAACAAAACTCCTTGACTATATTTTACCTTTTAAAAATGCTGATAAACTAAAACCATTTTTTAAAACCCAGCACTTGTAGCTCCATATATTAGACATTGATTTATTGAAGAGTATTTACCTTCACCTAAAAAGTTTCTTTTTATTTTACTTGGAAGGAGGACTACAGCATGATATGCATTCCCATATAGTTGTCTCATCCTGCTTTTATGAGAATATGCATTTAGATACTCAAAATTCCTGAAAACGTCTAGATTAAATTAAACTGCTAGGTATGGGCTACTTCCCTTCCCACCCCATTTCTGGAATCTTCCCTCCACTAGACTCTAAGCACTTGAAAGACAGAAAATACACCTTATTTTTTCACCATATCACCAAGTAGCCTAAGATAATGGCTTGTCCAGAGCAGTTGCTCATTAAACATTTCCTGCAGAAGCAATCTTTGTAAGAGCAAAATATCTAAAACTGCCCAAATGCCCAAGCATTGGAGACTAGCTGGATAAAATGATAGAGAAGTACCATGCAGCCATTACCAATGAGGAGGATGCTTATGAACTCATATGGAACATTCTCTAGGATATAGAGACTGGAAAAATAATCAAGAATGAAAGATTACAAATAGCATGATATTACTTGTTATGAAAGAAAAAATAAGAAATGGAAATATAATAAGGGATGGTGATATATTAGGGATAACTGAGTGTGTGTACATACAAAAGAGAAACCCAAGAAGTATAAACCTGAACCCAGTAAAAAGTTACCTTTAGAAATGTGCAGAGGATGCAAAGGCAGCAAGACTTTTCAAAAAATCACATCTGAGCTATCACCACGAAGCTGTAGGTCTCCTTGGTCTCTCCCTTACCTATGACCATCTGTACTCCTGACCCTCCTGAGACCAGTCACTTGGTCCTCAAGCACACACTGCACCCAGTTCCATTTCAGTTCGTTTGCTCTCCTTCTCACAAACTCAGAATCCTCCAAACCTCAGTCTATATGCAAAATCCAGATTCTTTTTAACTTCCTACTCATCCATAAAAGTCAGCGCCCCGGGTGCTGGATACTAGGTTAAGTTGAGGGCTGAGCCTTGGCTGCAGCCTTTTTCTCCTGCCCTAAATTCCTAGAAATGACATTCGAGGTATATTTTGAAATAACAAATCTATGTCCACATTAGAAAACAGGAAGGGCACTATGAGGAGCCAAAAACTGTCACAGATAACCAGGCATTATTATAAAGGACTGAGGAAAACACCACAAAGCTCAGAGCATACACTAAAGAGGATGATACAAAGGAGAGGGGGAGGTGGGGCGCTGGAGGGCATACCAAGCCCGGAGGTGAAAGGCCCAGACTCAGGAGGGGCCCAGGGCCAGGCTGTGAGCAATCGGGTCTGTTCTGGATGGAACACAGAGAGTAAGTCTGAGAAGAGGTGGGAGACAAGTGGAAAGAAAGCTACACCCAAGAAGATGGGGGGCCCTCCAGCACAGAGGGCTGGTTGCTGACATGCCCCCAGCCCTACAAATCCGGCCTCCCTTCTTCTGTTGATCCGCACAAAGGAAGGGCACTGCTCCCCTACGCAAGGCTGGCCCTTCACTTGTGCTTTTTAAAAACAACCGTTTGACCTGTTTACTTCTAAACTGCCTGTACCTAACTCATTTCAAATATATATGTCTCTTTCCACAAAAAACATGCCTCTGAAATGGCCAATGAATTCTTAAGGATATATGTGCCAACCTGGTACAACTGTCAGAGGTAAGTGTTGGTACAAATGTACTTTTCCTTCTGACGTGGAGGCATTTTTCTACGGAGCCAGGTAGACATCTTTGGCTACTCATTCATAGAGGCGAACACCTCCCACTAGAACACAGAGCCCTCAGCAGAACGATGCTCCTCACCTTCCTCACCTTCGGTAACCACACAGCTCCCCCTACTCCCTGGAACCTGTCATTCAATCTCCCAGCCTCACTCTTGAGGCCAGACTTTCTCTTAATCTTCTCCTGTCACCCTTTACATTCCCTATTTCTCATTCTCTGTTATTGAAGTTTAAGGCAAGTCATCTTAGGTTGGGGCTGTAATTACTGAGTACAGACTTCATTGAGCAAAATAACGTTTTGTCAGATAAAGACACAACTGAAGCTAATTCAATAGAACAATATGTAGAAAAAAATTTAAAATTCATGTCAGACCAACTTATTCCTATAGGAACCCAAGGAAAAGTTAGAAAATGTTCATATACAAGACTTCCAAATTCTAATTTCCTAAGTTAAAATGGGTACTTGCATATTCTGTTGAATAAATCAAATAGTGTTCATTAATACTCTGATACTAAATCTGCTTCCTCTACAGACCCAATGAGATTACCACAGAAAATATATATATCAATCCAGCCAGGCAAAGTTCTGTAGGAATCAATGATGTGACAATCTTGAGTAATACATTTCTGACAGCTTGAAAGCTTACTGGATATATTAACACTTTAATGTAATACACAAACATTAATAGAAATCCACAGAGTTATGGCAGAAGCTAACCATCACTAAAGCAACCAATTAATCAAATTAGTTTGAAATTTGAAAGAAAAAACAAGTAATGGTAATACTCAGAAAGATGGGCCATTTGTTCATTTCAAGACACATCAGAGATGTAACTAGATCCTAGCCTTATAGACCAAATATAGAAAGATGCTAATATTTGCAACTTAAGGAAAAGGGAAAACCTTAAATATACAGAAATACAATTTAACAGTTTCAGCTTTGGCAGGAAGTCATTTTGGAGATGTGATTTAGAATGATTCTCAACTTTTCTTGGGGTTACAGATTTGCAAATCTGAAGACCTCTGTAGAAACTAACACAAAAATGCAAAATTTTATATACAATTTCAAGACCGGGAACCCATGTTGAAGGACAGTTACCTCCTAATTTTTGGAACACTGACAAGCTAGTTAACTGACACTGAACGAATGTCAGTAGCTCAGTTGATTCCCTTCGAAGGTCTGGCACCCCCTGCTCCGCACTCCCTGCCCCTTTCTCTGCTTTCCTTTCGTTGGCCTGCCCCATCCAGTCCTACACTCCACCCCAGCTTTCCCCACTTACTTCTGCTCCCACTCCCACTCCCCCTATATGCCCTCCCAACCTCTATTGCTTTAACTGATCCAGATACGGAAATAAACTATATATTTGGGTGACTTAACTAAAATTTTATGTTCTTATTCATAATTGTAAAAGCCAATGAACTGAAGACTTCACATTTACAGAGAGAGAATGAGAGATTAATGTGGGGGGGAGTCGGGGGAAGAAAGACAAAGAAAGGGAATAATACTGTTTTCTAGGGCAAATGGAAGTTGTTTTATAGCTGGCTGTTCATTGTTGTCTCTGTATTTTTCCCCAGTTCCATACTAGGGAAAGTGCCTATGACGATCAGGAGGATTTGGGGACACAGAGAGAGCCCTGAGCACCCCCAGCAGGACCTAGAGACTAAGACAAGAGCTTCTCCCCTGGTGAGCCAGGAGGCTGGGCGCCCTGGGCAGGGTTCTGGGACCAGAGTCTGGTCCGCACTGAGATGGCACCCAGCCCAACCTCCGGGAGTCAGAGGGTCCATTTTGTACCCCTCTTGGGGCAGCCAGCCATGAATTCATGGGGCTCCGCCATGAATTCTAAGTCGTGAAAGAACAATGCTGTGGGACAAAGGTTAACAAGGTACTCGGGTGTGTGGAAGGGGGACACTAAGGCAGAACCCACAGTCCCTGCACTGTGGAAATTATGTTAGTGATTCTTTCATGAGCAGACAAGCTTTAAGACTGTTATGGCAAAGTCCATGAAGGTACCGCTACACACCTTTCACTTGCTAGTACTGTGCGCTTTCTCTACGTCAGGCACTCTACGTAGAGAGGTCTAGGTAGAGATATTTTTGTCTCTATGTACCTATAATTGTATTTAAACCTCAACATAGCTGTATGATGTAGCTATATAATCCCCACTCAATAGAGGAGGAATCTAAAGTTTAGCACATGGACTGAACTGCCCAGAGTCAAACTTACTGAGTCAGAGAGAGGGAGTTTAAACATAGATGCCTTTGGCTCTGGGGCCTGTGCTCTAAGCCTGCAGTTCTCAGCTTCTCCAGCTGCAATGCTCCTGCACATCTCCGGGGGCTCTTGTGAGAACGCAGACTGCTTCGGGGGCCCGGGTGGGGCCTGAGTGTCTCACTTTCTAGCAAGCTCCCACCACTGCTACCCATCCAGGGCCCGCATTTTGGGTAGCAAGGGGCTAACTAAACAATTACATTCCACTGATTCCATGCATTACAGCTGTGACTTCTAAGAGACTGCTGCCAGTGATACGTTTCTAGAGAGGTAACTACTTTAAAGTAGAAAAAATACGCAATGTGTTTTACGGCTATTAAACTGTGCAGGGAATTAGTCTTTCTTTAATTCAGAAAACACAACACTAGCACCTAAAACCTACTTTTAATGAAATAAAATGAATCTCCAGTTTTTCTGCACACACCCCCATTGTCTTTGCCAGAGGCGTCTCTCTGGTGCCCTGTGCACAAACCAGATGCATCCTGTGTTTCTACAAGGAAACCATCAGAATCTATTAAAATTACTGTACACTGATAGCTGCAGGGACATGACAAATCGCAGGCCAAGAGTCAGATACCACGAAGTGTGTTCCAGGGCTTCGGGGGCAGGCCCATTTGCAACCAAATGATATTGTGTGAAGCTGGCGCGTTCAGTGCATGACAAACTGATGCAATTTCAGCGCTGTCTGTGGGCCAGCGGAGATCTCTCTGATGCTGGTTGTGGTTCGTTTATAGAATTGTGCAGAGTTCTCAGATTTGAATCACTTGGGGCTTGAAAGGGCTTCACTTGACAAGCTACAAATAATTACACTCTACTCTTTCCATTGTACTCTATTACTTTGCCCCCCTTATCTCCAGGTTTGAGCTTTTGTGAACAAGCAAGGTCGGCTTCTATTTTGACCACACACAACAAAACATTGTTCTTTTCTGATATGATAAATAAAAGGAGGCCCTGCAGACTAAACATTTTTATCAGGTACATTTTCCACTTTTGTAGGCAAAAGCCAAGTTTGGGCTCAGTCAGAGGGTTGAGCTGCACATAGGCAGGTAGGTTCCTGCATCCTCACTGAGGGAGAGGTCCCAGCCATCTGGTTATTGTAAATGCTTATTTGAAAAACGAGACATTGACTGACAGATAAAGGACACATGTGCAGTAGCTTTTACAAGGTTTCTACTGCCCTGGTTTCCCCTCCCCCTGTTCCCAGCTGCATCCTAAAAGATATCATTCAGATATCCTTTTTTAAAAATATACATATTTTTATTGATTTCAGAGAGAAAAGGACAGGGAGAGGGAAATAGAATAGTCAATGAGGAGAAAGAGTCATTAATCAGCCACCTCCGCATGCCCCTCACTGGGGGGTTAAGCCTGCAATCTGGGCATGTACCCTTGACCAGAATTGAACCCAGGATCCTTCAGTCCACAAGTCGACGCTCTACCCACTGAGCCAAACCAGCTAGGGCCATTTAGATATATATACTGTATTTTCCGGCGTATAAGACGACTTTTTAACCTAGGAAAATCTTTTCAAAAGTCAGGGGTCGTCTTATACGCTGGAAAATACGGTGTGTGTGTGTGTGTGTGTGTGTGTAAATATTATTTTTTTAAAGAAGTTCCTGTCATTTTAATTAGGTTTGCCATGAAAAGCAATAACCTTAGCTAACCACTTTGCAGTCCTCTTCCACCCAACCCCACTTCTCTTTGTATGAATATAGCACAGGAACCCAAAGGTCTTCCTCCCCATGATCCTCCCTCCCCACTACCATTATGGGAATAAATGGTACTAAATGGACTCAGCCTCCTCCATACAGCATGAAACAGGATGAATAAAAATATTTTTATGAAGAGTTGTGCTATGGTGGAGGGAGTCAGGGGCAGAGATAGAGGCAAAGACTGGCTCTCTTAGAGATCAGAAATTGTTCAAGCGGCACAGAGCCCATAGCGCACCCAGTATGGGGGCATATCTAAGAGGACAGGGGCTGGGATGGGCTAGGCTGAAAGTTTTCCTCATGTGTGAGGACAGGATAGCTGAAAATCCATTCTCCTTCCTTTCCTCATATGTTCCCTAGCTCTCAGGTATCCTTCTGCCTGAGAGCTAGGGAACACATGGGGAAAGGAAGGAGAATGGATTTTCAGCTATCCTGGGCAAGGAACGGAGTCACAGTTCTCTCAAGGTTTCATCTGTGGTTGTGCAGGCAGTGAGTGTGCATAACCCTTGGTGCCATATAGCTCAGGGCTTTCCTTCGCCTGTGAGCACCAGGGCCTGCAGGATGTGTGACAGTGAGACAATTCCCTTGACCACATCATTCTCATCCATCACTACAAGTCAGTGAACCTCTGCTTCCACCAACCTGTTGATGATGATCTCCAGAGTTTCGTGCAGGTAGCACTTAAGGACACCCTCAAAGTAAAGTGATCGATGTTGGAGGGCTTTGGTCGCAGACACATCTAAGTTGTTGCAGGTCTTTTCTGCTGCCAGATTGATAACATCAAACTTGGAGCAGATGTCAACCACACGCCCCTTTCCATCCACCGCAGGCAGGGCGAGACTCGGTGCTGTACGAAATGCCCAGAGTCACGTAGATGGAGGTGGTAGTACAGACCATAGCCATGTTGGCATAGGTGCCTATCTGTAGCTCTTCCGGAGACTTACATATGAACTCTGGCTTGGGGAACTCAATGATAAATAATTTGAGGAACTTGAGGATGCCCTTGTGAGTGAGGATGTACAAGGTGTTGCCTGATTCTGGGTCAATAACTGGCAGCCTATGAATCTTGTTCTGGATTAATGAAGAGACAGCATCAAACAGGCTGGAATTAGGAGAAATGCAGATCAGTGGTTTAAAGGAGTCCTATAAGTATAACTCTCTCCAAGTTTCTATCTTGTGTTCTTCCAGCTCATAGATTTGATTTGTAGTAGTGGTGCAGAATGTTGATGAAACCAGTGATGGTCAGCATGCCCACAAAACTTTGTTTCTTACTATCCTACAAAAGGGCAGCTCATACACCATTAGTCACCAAAGCAAGGAAAGCTTTTTTCACCTGCAAGGAAGTGTCAAACACAACCAATTTGGAGCTTGTGGGAATCAGGTCATAGCAGCGATGACACTTCACGAAGGAAGGATACACACTATTGCTGGATTCTGGGGTCTCTTGAGGATACTCATTTTCCAGAGCTGGGGAGTTATCTGAAGAAATGACCGTCTCCACTGCAGGAGGCGCCCGCTGGCTGTGTTCACTTTAGAAGCTCACTGGAGGAGCGGGGAGCCAGATATTCTTAATAAAAATTTTTTTTCTGAGCTGGGATGCAATTAGAAGCAAGCTGCTTTATAGCACACATCTCAGAATCCCAGAGCTTCCAAATTCAAGTTTGCTCCCCATTTGTGCAATATTTTAAAGAGTATATCCCCTACCCTAAGGCAAGGACCTCCTAAGACTAATATATTAATTACTGTTCCATGTATGTTAATTTAGTAAATGTGAAACTTTATCTATCTTTTCATATTTTCCCACAGAAAAAGACAGGATTGAAGGAGACAACTTTTTTGTTTAAACTCCAACCTCCAATAATATTTCATATAGTGCTAGTCCCTAGAACGGTTTTAAAAGAATCTATAATGATGTTTAACATGAACTCAAATATCTTTTAAAATCTACAGTCTCAAGTGGGGTTACTATCGCCATTTTAGAGATCAGGAAACAGGTAAAGTAACCTGCTCAGTGGCTCACAGCTGTAAGTGGTAGAGCTCAAAACTGAGCCCAGGGAGTGACTTGCGCCCTTGAATACTGCTCCCTAGCTCCACAGCTCCATTCAAGGCCAGACTGACCCCAAGCACAATACCCTTCCTCTGAGCCCACACCAAGCACATGAGAGTATTCATGGGGGCAGTACAAGCAAATAATAGTGAGATTACATTCTCAACAGTAGCCACAGAAGGTAAAATGTGAGATTTCAGCTCCCTAAATGGATACCTTGATTCCTCCCCCACCACAGCTCTGGCTGTAAGTGGGACTCCTCCGTCTTTCTCTGTCTGCCTTGCCCAGTACAGCAGCACTGGCCACATGGTGCTGTTGGGCGTTTGAAATGCGGCTAGTCCGAGTGGCGGGGTCCTGTGAGTGTAAAAAACACACCACATTCCAAAGAATTACAACAGGAAGAACATAAAATATCTCCATAGCTTTTACATTGATGACATTTGAAATAGCATCTGGATTTGTTGGGCTAATATGTTATTATAATTCGTTTCATCTGTTTCTTTTTACTTTTAAAACATGGCTGCTAGAGAAGTTTAGATCCCTATGTGGCTTGCATCATCCTATTTCTAGGGGACAATGCTGCTTGAAGCTCCTCCCTAATCCCAGACTCTCTGGAGCTGAAAAGCAACGCCCACAACAGCAGCTGGGCTCCCTGGAAGCTTTGTCCTCTTCCACTCCCTCCTGGCAAAACCCCCAGCTCACACCACTGCCGCCTTTCCCTGACCTTAAACACTCACCGCGTTCTGACTTAGGAAAAGCCTTACTGACCCTGCTTTCCCTGCTGCGGCTCTGTTCCTCCCTTCTTTCAGTCAAAGCAGCTGGCTGGGCCACACTCATTTTCCTCACTTTGTCCAGCTCCCTAACCCACTGTTATCTGACTTCCATTCCCTCCCCAATCCCAAACTGCTCCTCAAAGGTTCTCATCTTCACAGGCTCTTTCTCCATCTTGTCCCACCCCTCTGCCCTCTCCAGAACCCTGGGCCCCCTAACCACCAGTGCCGCGCCTACCCACATGCCTCAATGGAACTGAACACCAACCAGGTCTAAGGAGTGAAGAAATAGAATTATGGGAAGCAGCACCAACCCCACCGCATTCTCCCACCCGGATCCCAAAGAGGATGCTCTCCTATTGTCCAGGAATTCTTCTGCTCAAGGTAGATGTGGCTCAGTGCAGCTGGCTGGTCATGATCCTTCCTGGTCCACCATCATTCTGTTGTATGGTCCCTTTTCCCCGACATTCCTGTCCAGGAAAAGCCAGAATCAGCTTGAGTCTCAAGCATCATCTGAACAGAGTGACCTCCAGACACATGTGGGAGCCATCTGTCCACATGGAAGCCAGCACTGCCACAGGGAACCATCACTCACTGGCTTACAGGCTTGAAGATGAGGGAATAAGAAGAAAACTCGGAGAGGGCAGAAAATTTCATCACTGGCTACTGGGAGGAAGTGAAACTAGACTTGGTTTGGGAAAGGAAAACACAGCTAACTAGCTATGAGAAGGGGAGCAGGATAGGCTCCCTGCGGGCCCGGATGAGACTTGGAGTCACGGGAACCCCAATCCTCCCGCAAGTGAGGGCCAGGAGCAGCTCAAGGCATGAACGGCAGGAAGTGCCTAGAGGTAAGCAGAGATGAGATGGAAGGCACTTAATTTTATTGTTTTGTTCATCCTTTTCTATTGGCTGCCAATTCCAGACAGTTTCTAAAGCCACCGACGTTCTGTTCAGGACCTCTCATGTCAGCCCTATGCCACTGTCCGGTCCAGACCTTCCTCCTGGTCGCTTCTGCATCCCCTCAGCCTCGCCTGGGCCACAGCGACAGCCCCACAGAGGACTCCAATCACTCCCCCTTTGGCACCTGTACCCCAAGCTAAACTTAATCAACATGATTTCCCCATTTTCATGCCACTTTGCTGTTCAAAAACATGCTATGCCATCCTGTTGATTTCTGCACAGAGTTATCAGATTTCCGTTTCTCATCACCTTTCCCTGATGCCCATTCTCTCCTCGGCACCCATCCACCCAAAGCAACTCAGACATTCCACCTGCTAGAATGTGCCTTCCTGTCCCCACTCCCTGGCTGCTGTCCACCCTCCGGAGCAGACAGAACACAGGGGGTCCTCCATGGGGACCTCTGCACTGTGGCCCATGTACCCAACATATGCCATTCTCTACCCACCACTGCGCACTGGCCACTGCTCTCTTCCCATCTCCACCATATAATGCTCACCCACATCTTTCTTTCATTTTGGAAGTTGGGTTCCTTCACCAAAGCTCTGTCCTTTCCATCTACTTATCTGACTCCTACTTAGGCTTCACCAAGCAACGTAAGCACAATTTCCTTCAGGAAGTCTCCCAGATCCATCACGGATCTCATTCTCCAAACTCAATTCCATACAACCTGCTATTTTGCTATGTCCTCCCATAAAGCATGCATTGTTGCTTCATGGAGACTGTGTCAGTTGGTGCACGGCTAAACCACAAGCTCCTTGAGGGCTCAAATCATGGCTTAGAGCTGTCAACTGACTGGAACAGGCACCAACCAGGCATTCAAAGACCTGACTTACTAAGCGGCACTGACTAATTGTGCTGCTTCATAACAGGTACATGCTTTGCTTCCTTTGCTTGCTGGACTACGAGCAAAGAGGTTCGATGGCACTGCTCTTTATCATCTCCATCCAACTTTCATGGAACTATCCTTTAAATAACTATCTTACAATGTTACAAATCTATTAATTAAGCAAGTGATCACTTCAAAATATGCTGAGGTGCTTTCAAAGAGTAATATGTCTTCATTTTGATAAACTAGATGCTATGAGATATGGCCAGTAAAAATGAACATATCTCCAACATAAGGTAAATATTGCTTTAAAGAAACCCTCCAAATCCACAAAATGGTAAAATGTTTACGATTCTAATTTTTACTCTTTCAAAATGATAGCACCATAGCCAACTTATAGTGGTGTCTACCCATATCCATGTGAGAACAGTCTGTATATCCCTTGAGGAAAATTAGCAGAATTGTTTATAAAGGCTTAGGTATAAAACGGTCCACAGACATTCTGGAGGACAGTTTGTAGCTTCATAGTGCTTCTACAGCGAACGCTCCTGCACAGACCTGGGGCCGCCAACAGAAGCAAACACTGGACAGACAGGTCAGATAGGAGGGATGAAATCCAACTTTCACATAATCTAAGAGTAAAACACACGCACAAAGTTTTAAATCATGTCTACCCAGTATTACTTAATTACCCAGTTTCTGGCACTTCCATATCCCTTTCTTTATGGTGAAAAGTGTTTCCTATATTTTGACTTAACACATTACAAAACACTTCCTTGAATTATCAAAACTCATTGTACATGGACCATCCTTTGTACCGAGTTTCTGTTTCAAGTTCCTCTCCAGGATTAGTAACAATCCTGGACAGCTCTTCGGTTGCCTAAATTAACCCCCAATGAACTGGGGACATGTTTCAAACGTTACTTTCCAATCCCTCGCACGCCCAGGAGCATCCCCATCAGGCACAAGCATGACCCTTTCCCTCCCCCAGACCACTCGGGCAGAACCGGCCTTGGTACCAAAATGGATTAAGTGAGATCCTGGCCCCGGGGCAGCTGGCATCTGTCCAGCGGAGAATGACTGCACAGCAAAAAGGCCTCTCCCAGCACCAGAATCACAGCAGGCTCCCTCGCACCCTCCGCAGCAGAACCCGCATGCCCCTTCCTCCTGCGGTGTCCACTCAGGAAACCCTGGGCCCTGGGCACGTGGCTCTGAGCAGGAGAGTGGGCTGCCCAGGGCGGAGGCAGAGATGACACAAGAAGAGGCGAAATGAGTACTTTTGCGCCCAGCTTGCCATCAAGAGAACCTGTCACGATCCTACTGCTTTTCAGGTCCTGGGACACAGCAGCAACTGTGTTTTCAGTACATTCCCCGAGCAGTACGAGGTGCCCTTCATTGATGATCTCAATTCTGTTTTCAGCCTCACAACTCTCAGTGCTAGCATTCTCCTGTCTTACAAAGGAGGGGACCGAGGCGTGAGGAGGCCTGTGCAGGTGAGAACCCAGGTCTGGAGCACCTTCCAGCCAGGTGCCTTCTGCTCTGTGCACTCTGACTGCACACGCCTCAACCAAACGATGGCAAAGTATCAAAAGAAGGCTTCTTCAGAGGTGTTTCTTTGTTTGCCTGGCCAATCCATAAGACTGAGGCACTTTCCCCATAAAAATGAAATGTTAACATGTGGGCTCTCGGGGCTCTGGGTCACCTTTTTCCATGGCAGTGCATTTCACATGCACTACATCACTTAATCCGGGCAATGACCTATGGGTTAGATACTACAGACAGCCCATTTTAAAGATAAGGAAAGTGAGGTTAACTGTATTTTCTCATATTAAAGCTTGCTAACGTAACTGTCTTTATATGTTTAGCTCTCCACAAAGCCATACAGAATTAGCTGCCTCTAGTGTATGCTGTGTTCACAAACAGGAAGAATCCCTATGAGAGAGAAATCTGGAATGTCTTGAGAGTCTTGGAAAGAAAACTGCTGAAAGTGATGCATCCCCAGGGCCTGGATGTGCCTGGTACACCGCAGCTCAGCAGGAGCTACTGCTTGAATAAATGAATGTAAGTAAATACTGCAGCTGATAAAGTTGTGCCTCACACCACACATCCCCTGCCACCTCTTACAGGCCTGCCTGGTTCACCCCGCAGCCTCCTCATCAGGCCCCACAGAGCATTCAGTATGAGAACGTGCTCACAGCAAATCACATACATTCTGAGCTAAACTTCCCATTAAAAAGCCTGCCAGCCTCCCCAGCCAGGGGCTTAGATGATGGGCTCCAGAAAGATGAGCTCCAAAGAACCTTCTAGGCCCAGAACTCACTGAAAAGAAATGCCAGGGCCATGGCAGCAGCTTCAAAAACAACGCTCCGGGTTAAACTGCCGTTTGTTAACGCTGGCCTCCTCTGAACCTGGCTAACCCCGAGCTCCGATGAGTCAGAAGTCAAAGTCCTACTTCTGCCAACAGCAAAACACACCAAAATAGGTCTGTGTGGGAACTGGCCCATCCCAGTGCCAGGCCAGAGCCACAAACTAGAACATTGACAAATGCCGCTTCTCAAACACCTTCTCTCATCTGCAGAAAGCAGGACACGAATTCATGGTTTTGCCTGCCAACAACTGGGACTCCGAAGCACAGCAAAACACGGGGGATTTCACCCAGGCACTCTGACCCACACAGCACACTTCTCGACGATGACGGCTTATTTAACAACATAATCAACGTCCTCCGTGTGTCCTTGCATTTGAGGGACCAGGACACTTGAGATTGCATTCTCCACTTGGAAAACACTGCAAGGAAAGCACTGCTTTGAAAGAGAATTCAGTTAAAGCAGTGAATTGAATGCTGAAGTATTCAAAGATGAGGGGGGAAAAAGAAAATTTTTCATTCTGGATGAACGGGAGGTAAAATATAGGGCATATTAATCGCTACTGGCAAAAACTTAATGAGAAGTATTCAAAATAGCCAACAGCTTTCCCGCACAGGGAGTTCTTCCTACGGGCTCGGGACCTACACCGGATCCTTGTGAGAAACGGAGGTGGGCGCTTTAGGGACATGAGGTTCAAGGAAACTAGTGACTTGCAAGAATGTGGAACCAACTGCCTCTCTCCGAAGCTTAGTTACAACACTCCGGAGAAGTTCCTCAAAGTGGCGGAGGTCAGGAAGCCTTTTCTAAAGTTCCTTTGTTTGTGGATCTACAGATGCAAGTATGGTTTCGGCACTCGGTTTCAGGTGCACTTTTGCTGAATCAGAATGTGCACCAATCCTTTAAAGCAGGGGGCAGGAAGCTTTTTCCTGCCAAGGCCCATTTGGATATTTAAAACATCGTTCGTGGGCCATACAGAATTACCGCCTTAACCATCAGCGTGCTCTATTTGGTCAAACATGTAATTCACTCACCCCTCGTGCCTTGGCAGGGCCAGACCAAATGATTTCTCAGGGCAGACGTTCCCCACCGCTGCCCTAAAGCTTTAAGTCAAAGCCGATGCTTCCACCTTCATGCTGAATGTCCCCTGTACAGGGCATCTTTTTCAAAACAGGGTAAGCCACCCATCCCTCAGTTTTTGCGCTTAGGTTCAAATCAAAATCACCTGGAGAGTTTTTAAACCACACCAAAGCCTGAGCCCTCATTACATCAGAACCTCTGGGGATAGAACCTGAAAATGGGTATTTTTTTATTGCTCCCAAGAACCACTGATGTGTTGGGGCAGATGATCTCCACAGGCTTCTCGGGGACATCTCTAGCTCAGGTCTCAACTTGGACTGCTTAATAGAATCACCCAGGGAGCCTTTAACAATTCTGATGCTCACTTCATACCCGGGCACCTCCAGGCTCTCTAAAGGCGGGACCCAGGCACCATGGCTTGTACAGATCTCTGGGTGACTCCAGGATGCAGGCATGTCCAAGCACCATGGCGTTAGCAGCTCGTCATTTGCACTGGAAGCCCAAGCCCTCATCTGGACAGTGTTCCATCCACCAGCAGTACCATCACATCAACAATTAGTCTTTTTCCCATTCTCCCTGCCTTCTCCCTTAGCACCGGGCACCCAAAGTTGGGGCTGACACCCCCAAATCTTCCATTTGTCAGTCACCTCTTAAGTGCCATGTCCACTTACAGGAAAGGCTGCACGACTCTCCCCTCTGTCCTTCAGCTTCATTCCCACTATTGAATGATTCATCTCTCACACACAAGCAACATTTGTCATTCTCTCATCACTTTCAATTTTTATCATCTCCACTTCCCCTTCTCTTATTAGCATTTTCAACACTGCCACTTCTTTTGCCCTCGTGGACAATAGGGGTCGATGCTATTTTGGGTGCGTGAAATGTAAGCACAAAGCTACAGGCTAAGGAAGCACAGTGTGGCTGAAACTACACGGACTTCCTAGGTATCTGCCCTTGGAAGATGGTCAAGTTGGTATCTTTTTCACTCTGGAAGGTAGCTTTGTTTACATGGATAACAGTTCATACGGAATCCAAGGCACTCTTTAAGAAAAAAATCTTTATTGCTGAAAGTATGACATATGTCCCTTTTTACTCCCATTGACCCCTTATAGCCCTCCCCCCGCAAAGCACACTTTTGACTGACAATTAAGATTTTCATGGTTGAGGAAAATCAAAACCTTTGTACATTTCAGTTCCAAACTTTCGAATTTGACCTTCTTACATGGGGCACAAATGAGAAATTTTCTATACTGAAAGCAAATGATTTTTATCCAACAATATTAATATGTAAAAGAAGCAGCATTCATTTGGAAGATATTCTCTAAAGAGGCAAATCAGATGTTGACTAAAGCTTCCCTAAAACATATATCACTCTGGGCTACTAAAGAATGGCTGGCAAATCTAAGCCACATTCTCACCCTGCAAACCACTCTCCTTCCACATGCATCATCAGTGGAAAAGTTCATAGTGCTGAGAAAATGCACTTGCTTGATAAAGTAAGTTCTGTAGTAGGTAAGACTTTGTTCATTACTTTGCTTTTCTCAATGCTATCTCAGAGTATTTCTGCAAAACCATCAGTGGAAAGCCCACAGACAATGAATTCAGAGTCTATCATGGAAGAAGCGAATCTGATTTCTATACAAATTATAAGATAAAGTGTAGCAATAATTTACTCCAATAATTTTTATGGGAAAGATCAAGAGTATCGATTTTTAAAATAAGGTCTCCACTAGTGTCCTAAATTCATTTCAATACTCTTCCTAATAACGGGTGCTTGAGAAGGAATTTTAGGATAATATTTAAAAGTTAATTAAAACCAGCGTAAGCATTCATGTCAGTCAAGTCTGACCTCTGGTCTAGAATGCATTTAAATGCATGTCACCTTGACCTGTAACACAGCAATGTAAAAAAATTTTGGTCAATATAAATCAAGTGTACACTAATTTATACAGCAGGTTTCCTGGTATCTGAATCAACATTAGAAATCTAACCAGCATTTGTTATTCTATTATTGACAAAAGGAAGCATATTTAAATGATAACAAGTACTCATGGGTGTCATTTGGAAGTTAAATTGTTCCCCAAGGACAGCTTCTGTAAACATCTATACTTAAAGGTCATTTACCACCAAATTATGAACAACTGTTGCATTTATTAACACAGGCTCAATAGTTTGGAAGCTGCAACCATCAATTTTTACTGACAATGAGATCTAATTGTTCACTAATAATAAACAAGAAAAACAGACTTTTCTATCAACTTTTATTCCCTGAACTATGATCACTTTTTAAAAATGGAGACACATCACCCTGGGTGGGTAGTTCAGTTGTTAGAATGTTGTCCTGATATGCCAAGGTTGTGGGTGCAAACCCTGGTCAGGGCACAACAAGAATCAACCAATGAATGTATCAATAAATGGAACAACAAATCTCTCTCATGGGCTCTCTCTTCTCTTCTCTTCTCTTCTCTTCTCTTCTCTTCTCTTCTCTTCTCTTCTCTTCT
>PVJC01015940.1:0-34349 GCA_004026665.1 Murina feae
GAGGGAACTAGATGTGCCTCATGCCCAGCTCTGTGCTGGGTCCCCTGAGGTCCATGGGGAAGTTAGGACACAGAAAGTCTTTCTCAAAGAGCCCATGCCCTGCACTCAAGATGAGACCAGAAGGTAGAAGAGCACCTTGGCTCTGTTTTGGGGAAGATCTGAAAGCAAGATGAAGTAAAATTTAAGCAGCTCCCTAAAGTCCATGTTAGCCAGGCATCTATCATGCAAGTGAGACAGTTCAGGGAAAGGTGGGTGGGCCTTGGGATCTGTGGAAAGGTGTGAGCGATCCAGTGTTCCCATGAAGGAATGTGGGCCCTCTTGGCTTAACCTTCACATTTTTCTGAAGCAGCCACACATATGGATTTTTATGCAAAATCTTTAAATGTTGGCAATTAATGTCACAAGTTGGGGGCTATCTTCCACCCATGAGTTTCCAATCCATGTCTGTGGTTTAGATGCAAGAACCAGTTTGACTCATTTAATGAACTATGAGGATGAAGCTGTCCTAACCTCAGACACCGTGATTCCTGTCCCTTTGTAGACACAGAGGGTCTGTCGCTAACCTAAATTCACACGGTCCATTTGTCACTCACCCACTGGTGACAAATGCACAAGTTGCAAATCCCTTGAAGAATGCTGTTTGTACTACACCTTATTACAGCAGTTACCCATTGTGGCATAACAGAGGAGCCCAACACCTACTGGCTGAAGACAGCACTGAAGACCTGACCGTTTCCGTGGCTGAGGATGCCATGCCTGACGCAGGTTGCTTCTGGATAAAGGCGCTCATGAAGTTGCAGTCATGCTGTTGGCCAGGCCTGGGACCCACGTCTCCACTCACTCACCTGGTTGGTGCAGGAGTCAGTCCCTCGCTGACCGTTGGAGTGAGGGTCTTCGTCCCATGCTAGCTATTGTCCCTTCCACAGGCACTGCAATCTTTCAAACCTGCTGCTTTGCACCCTCCGCTCTTCTCATGTGCAATCATATCAACTTTAATTTTTTTCAATTATACTTGACATTCATATATTGTTTTATATTATTATGTTTCATATTAGATGATTTTATATTATGTATATTATTTTATATTACTTTCAGGTGTATAACACTAACTTATATAGCCTACAAAGTGATCCCCTCAGTAAGTCTGGTACCCACCTGACAGCATACATAGTTGTTATAACATCATTGACTCTGTTCTCTGTGCTCTGCTTTACATCCCATGACTGTTCTGTAACTGCCAACGTGCACTTCCTAATCCCTTCGCCCTTTGCACTCATCTCTCAACCCCTCTCCCCTCTGGCAACCCTCAGTTGTTCTCTGTGTCTATGAGTCTGTTGTTTGTTCATTTATATTGTTCTTTAGAGTCCACTAAAGAACAAGGTAAGTGGAAGCATATGGCATTTGTCTTTCTCTGTCTGACTTATTCCACTGAGCATAACGCTCTCTAGGTCCATCCAAGTGATTGAAAATAGTGAGACTTCATTCTGTTTTCAATCATGTTGACCTTTGATTCTCCCACCCAGGCTCTAGCCCCCAAGTCTGCCTCTTCATCCTGTTGTCATTGGAAACACAGCCTTCCTTCAGTTCTCAGTCCCCTGGCCTTGAGCTGCACAGCCCTTTAATCCATCTTCTAATCAGTCCCCCATATCACCTTTGCTAGGAGCATTTGCTGAAATGTAAACTTGTTCTGCTGTAAATACTTTGTTCACTGTGCATTACCTGCTGCTGTCCTTTCTCTGCCCTAAGTCTGGGGTTAGTTCTCCTTCGTAATATTGTTTTGTAATTTGAAAATATCTCCAGCTATTCAAAAGATGAATGCCATATAGGGTTGAGTATCTACTTTCTGATAACATGGACACGAATGTAAAGATGGCACCTGTGAAAGGTGGTAAGAAATGCTCACCAACAGTGAGAGTGTATGGCATTCACCACAGAGTGTGGCAATAGTTCCGAGTGTGGAATGAATATATTCTGCATAAATGCAGCATAGGGAGCAATCATGTTCAACCCAGGTGATCAGGATTGTGAGGAGCTGGTGTTGGGCTGAGCTCTGTCGATTGTGCAAAACAATGTGTAGGAAGTTGGCCGAAGGCTGTGAGTGGTTGTATCTGAGCAATTAGAGTAAGAGAAAAGTCAGTTTCCAGCCTCTGTTATCAAACAATTAGAGAATGATGGTGATGCTTACAGAAAGAGGGAAGACTTTGATTACACACTGAAGTGAGGTAAGGTGCTAGATATTATCAAGATGGTAATGATCTTCACATGGATGTAACTATCAGTCAGGATAAGTGGACAAGTGTCCTAGACTAGTGATAATAACAGAAGTCATCTGCATAGAGGCATGGATAACCCACATCCCAAGGGTTATGCATGGCAAAAAGAGGGCCAGGAGCACCAATGTGGTATGTAATTAAGGCCAGGGGGTGACCGAGCCTCTCTAAGTCGTGGTTTTCTCATCTGTGAAACCTAGACTCTTATAGCAACCTTATTGAATTACGCATGAACCAAATGAAGTTAATGTATACCAATTGATTAGGACAGTGCCTGGCACATAGTATATACTCAACTAATGTCAGCTCTCATGATGATTATCTTCATCATCATATGATCATCATCATTATCATTGCTATGATAATGTAAAATTCTTGAAAGTGCTCTCTTTCAGTGGTATAGGGGACAGAAGGAGGAAGATAAATGCCTTCACAGATAATAGCCAGAAGGATCAGAGAGAAAAATTGAAAGTGTTTGCCTTTTATATTACGTGTTACCTGCCAGCATCCATGTCTTTTTGTGAAGACCATGGAGCCCAGAGCCTAAATACCATCCATCTGGGCATCCGTTCTAGGCCCAGGTCCCGAAGTACTGACACTGAACACAGCACCAAACAAAATGTTCACAAATCAAAGAAGCCAATGAGCCAACAATGTTTGCTGGTGCCTAGAAGATGCATAGGTGCTGCCTGGAGATGCTCTAAGCATTAGTTCACAGCCAGATGGTAAGGAGATGGACAGCTCAGGTGCCCAGTGTGAATAAAGCCTGTGCTTCCCCATGTACAGAAGCAGGTTCTGACTTGGGTGTGGAGAGAAAGATAGTATCGTATAGAGCAGGTATCATAGTTCAGGTGCCTTCAGGAGCTACGCAAACACATACATGCACAACTCAGGCAAATGAAAGGAAGGCTAAGCTAATTGCTAAACCCCTGAGGCCTAACGCCCTGACGAAACCAAGTGCCTCCTAGGTGTCCCCTGACAAAAGGCCTGTGGTCGCCTGCTTCATGACGAAGCAGTCTATGCCGATAGTTTGGGAAAAGGTTCTGTTTCTCCTCTTTCCTTGCTCATGTGATTTGTTAGAGAAGTAATTGAATTAAAGTCACAGTGACAAGTCGGAATGCTAGAAAATGCCTCACAGACATACCTACAGTGAGCATGTGTGAACAAGTCAGCAGCCCCTGGCAACTCTGTATCATCTCAAAGATCCCTCTTTATGCTCAATTTTCAGGCGTGGAAGTGCACAGGAGGGCAGTGGGTAGCAAAGCATTATTCTAGCTGCTGACAATACAGGAACATCACCACTGGGGAAGAACTCACAGAACTTTAATATCATGATGCTTCAGATCGTGGCCTTGGGAGACAGTTAAAGTCCAACAAAGGAAACTGAAATACATTAAGCATCTCAAATGGGGGCTATTTAATGTAGATGATTGGTTTATAGGTGATAGTAGAGTATGGTGAATCACCTCAGAATTGGCAACAGCAGAAAGACGCTGCCTACCGTTCTTAGGAAGAGCCACAGGACAAAGAGGAAGGAGGGAAGACTGGCAGTGAGATGTGGACCACTCGATTGCTGCTGGGGTTCTGTTGGCCTTGCCTGGTGGAAGTAGGGACCATGTGAAAATGGCTTTCTGGTGGGAGTTGGAGGCTCAGGGAAGAGGCCCCCACAAAGTACAAGGAGAGAAATATCCTGGCTTCTCACCCCTTCCTGCCTTCTTCGTCCAGGGCATCCTTTCGGCCAATCTGCGTGACATCTGGAGGATAGAGGTATCTGAGAAATGTCTGAGAAATGTTCAGAGCTCTGCCCATTACTGTCTGTGAGGATGAGGGCAAGACACTCAACCTCTCTAAGCCTCAGTTTCCTTATATAAAACTGAGATCGTGCTTACCTTTGCATTATTAGAACTTATAAAACAGTGGTGATGACATGATTAAAAGCGCTGAGCCACCCTTACATTATGGTAAGGTAAAGAGTTGAAACCTTGGGCCTGGCTGGTGTGGCTCAGTGGTTAAGTGTCAACCTAAGAACCAGGAGGTCACAGTTTGATTCCCGGTCAAGGGCACATGCCTGGGTTGCAGGCTTGGTCCCTCCAGTGAGGTCTGCAGGAGGCAACCAATCAATGGTTCTCTCTAATATTGATGCTTCTATCTCTCTCTTCTTCTCCCTTCCTCTCTCCAAAATCAATAAAAAAATACATATATATTTTTAAAAAAAGAGTCAAAACCTTGGATTCCCTTACTGGGAGCCCAGGCCACAATCATTAAGCCCGTTGAAACTGCTAACCAGCCCTCATTAATTATTCTTGCTGAGGCCACAGGAGTAAGCAGTGGGTCACCCGGCAACTTGAAGTTTACAAGTGAATGCTACATCATTAACTTCAGGGCTTTCACTGTGGACAGCTATTACCTCTGAGCTTTACTGCTGAAGGACAGACACTGAGGACTTTAGTCATTTATTCAAGAAAACCCAAGCACTGCATGGCAGTTAAACGGGAAAACACCGCACTCCCAACCTAACCTTCACCTCTGCAGGGTGCTACTCCCTGACCAAAAACTTGGGTCAACCAAATCTCTGTTCTGCATTTTAACAACAGCCTTCAAAAAAAAAAAAAAAAATCAGAGAAAGCCTGACTTGACAAAAAACGTTGAGTCTCTCCTCCCTTAACCTAATCAATGTGGAGCAGATGCCCACTCGGAACTGGGAGAAGCCCAGGCTCTGCTCATCCAGGTGACTCAGAGGCCCTGGGCCAGGGCGAGGGACCAGCCCGTGTCCTGCCCTCAGACTCTCTAGGCCAATTAATTGTTAGAGAGTAATTGTGGAGAGGCTATTATTTGAGAGGCTAGAAGTATGTCTAATATTCAAATAAAAAAGGGTTTGGAGAGGAGGTGGGAGCGGGTGGAGGGTCAATGGAGGGTGGAGGAAAGGGACATCTGTAATATTGTCCACAATAAAGATAATTTTTTAAAGATATAATATGATCAAAGGAAGGCAACCCACAGTTCCCAATGGCCCCCAGGGTAGAGGAGAAGGAGGAACACTGTTTCATTCTTCCGTTGTTTGAATTTTTACCACAAACATGCACAATGTTTATATTAATTTTTAAATGCATAAATGCTCCTTAAAATCCCACCCTCTCCATTCCGTCCATCGTCTGTCCCACACTCATGTCCCTCCTCATGTAAAAATACCTGCTTCTTATCAAATACCAAACTTAGGAGGGAAGTTAGATTTTTTAAAATATTTTTTATTGATTTCAGAAAGGAAGGAAGACGGAGAGAGATAGAAACATCAGTGATGATGGAGAATCACGGATCGGCTGCCTCCTGCACATCCCCCACTGGGGATGGAGCCCACAACCTAGGCATGTGTTCTTGACTGGACTCGAACCTGGGATCTTTCAGTCCGCAGGCCAATGCTCTATCCATTGAGCCAAATTAGCTAGGGCTAAAAGTTAGATTTTTAAAATACCAAGTATTTACACTCCCAAATTTTTCTTAAATCTGCTACTTGAATTCACCCTGTGGCATGAATTACCTTCCTACATTTCCACAGCCCCGTGCTTGACCTCTGCCAGAGCTGACCAGCAGCCCCTGAATGACAGGTAAACATATTCCAATACAGTTTGACTATAAAGAGAGGGCTAAGGAACTCCTGGCTCTAGTGACCAGGCAGCCTCAATTGCCTGCCTCGTACAGCTTTTATTGTAATAGCGGTTTGAGATAAAATTTATCTTTAGATACAATTGGTCGGGTGAGTAATCTTGGAAGGACACTGTTTACATTGTCTTCTAGGCAAGGGCATCCAGGGATTAAGCATAAGGATTCCAGTAAACACCCGGGGGTCTGCATGTGCACACACTTGTTTGAAAAGGTCAAGGAATAAGTAGGGGCACCGCCTTTGACACTCCCCTAAGTCTCCCTGAAGTCAGAATTTTGAGAAACGGGGCTGGTGGCCTTCCACACAGTCCCCTGTTATCAGAATGTTCACCTTACAAACTTTCCAAACAAGTCTCTTGTGCTCCTCAACAGACCTCAGCTTGACACCAAAATCCAACCTGTTGGTTTCTTTGACTGCATGTCCATCTGCCTTTACCTCTGTGGGAGCTGCTTGAGAGAAAGAACCAGGATTGGTCCCTGTGTGTATCTCACCTTCCTCCATCCTCTCTTCACCCCCAACATGTGGAACCTCTTCTACTTATAGCAGGTGTTCGAAGTTTGCTTACAAAATCTGACAGGTGAAGCAGGCCCCGAGCCCACACTCCTGAACCAACACAGTGCAGAAATTGGGCCAAGCCCTATAACCGCACTCACCAGGCACAACCAGACACAGTCAGGGTCTCTTCAGCTCCCACTGCACCTACTGACCAATTACCCATCGACTGGGCTCCTTAACATTCAAGTCTAATAAAACTATAAAACTGATAAAACTATAAAAAGCAGTTGGCCCACGAAACATTGACTCTGTCCGGTGGACGTCACCTGCTTCCTGGACTTCCTGGAGTCCCATCAGCCATGAGTAACAGATCTGAGGGCCTCGTCTTAAGCCTCTTATTTGCATGGGGAATGTCACCAAGGAGGAGCAGATGCCAGTCCATCCAATACATCACCCGCATTCTCTTTCTCTGATGGAGGAAGATGAGACACCTTTTTGAGTCATGAACCGGCCAGTTTTCAGACAATGACAATGCCTAAACCGCGTTTCGCTCAAGTTACAGGGCCCCGTAATGGCCAAGAGACATAGGGTCAGCGACCCAGAAGGCAGCACTTTTTCCTCCCTTTCTTCATCACCTGAAAGCTGACCCTGTCTTATCTCAGTTTCAGGGGTACCTATGCAGCCTCGGGGGTAACCCAGCCCGAGGTCTGAATATGCTTTTTCAAGGCTGGGCTAATGTAGTTCCCAGGTGGGCCTCAGACACCCAGGACTTTAGGAGGAAGGCAGATGCATGGAAGGACCATGGTGGGGGCCAGTCAGCACTCGTGACGTGCCCTAGGATGGCTTCACAGAGGACGTGGGCCTTCCCACCTGTGCCTACAACTCGATGGGAGCCAATCCTGGACTAGTGCTCGGAGCCCGAGGGCCTCAGGACAGCAGGAGGCTCTTATCCAACTCCATTTCCCCCTCCAGGTTTGTAATGAGCCTCTGGCTTAGTGGGTGTGGCCTGTGTGGTAAGAGGCTTTGGCATGAAGCACTGGGAACTAGTCATGTTGTCATCACCGTGATATTACAGGAATTTCAGCTGTGGCTCACGCTCCCCATGCTATGGACCAGGAACCTTATAAAGTCCACAGGCACAGCTTCCCGGCCAGTCTCCAGTGCTGTGAGGCCGTCAGCATGAGGATCTATTACCTGGTCTTTGGGTTGCTGCTTCTGTGCCTAGTGCCTGCTCCAGGTAAGCTGGGCTGGGGCTTGAGGGTGGCGAGGGTGGAGGGCATGCCCATCAGAGCAGGTCCCTCCTCATTCCTCAGTTTGCTATAGATCAGGGAGATGTGTTGCACCAATTTTTGTTCCTGATAAGGATCAAGAACCTGAAAGCAGGTTCCCCAACCTTTTTAGATCCACTCTTTATTTCTGTGTTTTGGGGTTGTTGTTGTATTTTTTTCTTCAATGTCATTTTGTATTGGTTTTAGGTGCACAAGACAATCATATTCTGAACAAAGTATAGGATTTTTTTGTCATATTTTTTTGTCATATTTTTGTCAGGCCCTCGACATTTCTAGTTCCCCAGCTGGCACCATACATACTCATCTCAATTATTATTGACGTCATTTCCTAGGCTTTGCTTGCTTCCTCGTGACTGCTTTGTGTCACCAGTTTGTGCTTCTCAGTCCCTTCTCCACTTACACCAGCCCCAACTCTGCCCTTCTTAACAGATTAAGTAGCTCCCAACAGACATCCTTTAAGACTGTTATCATTGTTAATGAGACATGAAGGCAGTGACACAGACATTTTAGAACCAACAGAAAAAGTTGATTTAATCTGAGAACAGAAGCACAGACTTGCACTGTATTAGCTTGGTGGTGGGAGGGAGGGTCTTTGGGCCATTGCCCACCTTCCATGTGTCCCCCAGGGGTGCTCCCTGTGGTCACACTTGCCATCTCCATGTGGTCCACAGCTGAGCTGCAGCTCTTAGATACTTTGTTGACTGGATGCCTGGTGCTGTCTTCTATTTCACTCCTGATTTCATAGAACAAGAAAGAAAGACATGAAAACAAATCAGTCTACTTGAGGAATCCCCACAACCTTGCATTTATACCCAGCCTTCCTAGAACCTTCTCATGTATTCTGTTCTCTCCTTGCAGGCAATGGAGGGATCATAAGCACAGTGCAGAGGTACTTTTGCAAAGTGAGGAGCGGCCGCTGTGCCTTGGTGAGCTGCCTCCCCAAGGAGGAGCACATAGGCAGCTGCTCAGTCACTGGCCGGAAGTGCTGCCGGAGGAGGAAGTGAAGGTCCCAAAATGTGGAGAATGTTGTCACGTGTGAAGATGCCTGCGTGGAGTTTATAAAAGCAAAATTATAGTAAATATTTTTTCAAAAACAATCAGAAGTTTGACTGTGTTTACAAAATCCTGGTCTTTGTGGCTATGGCTCCTTAGAAAGCGTTACTGACTCTCCTTTCATGCAGTCACGTCTAACCTCAGGGGAACTGCAGGGACCTGAGCTGAGTTTCCAAGGGTTAGTCCTCTTTTGATGATTTTATGCCCCAGGAAATGGGACTGTGCTTGTCCTGCACACTCACTTTGCTTTTTGTCACCCATGTCTGTGAGCTTTCCGTTCCTCTACCCGACACAGCTCCTCCCCATGTAATCCATCTCTAGGGTGTCAGTGCATCCTTGGGGGCCATCTGAGTCCTTGTGAACACCTGACACCTCAGAGAAATGGGCTCTCCCTTAGACGCTCCTGTTTTCCTCTCGGTCATGCCTCTGCTCCAGCTGACCTTGCACCTGATGTGTAAGCTTTCTCCTAGCTTTTCCTCTAAGCTTCAGCCCTTCCCTCAGAAGCCATCTCAAATTCTACCTCCTTCTTGACAATGCAGCTCATTTCCCACAAAAATGGGATCTTTCCTGTGATTTCACCACAGGGTTCTCACTGGAGGGCTCTATGAATCTTGACGAATTTTTTGCATCGTACATGTTTGCATGTTTCCAATCTTTAAGTTCAATACAATTGTTAAAGGAAAGAACCTTATCTTTGAAATCCTATATAATCCTATATAATAAAAGATAAACTTGCAAATTAACCTCCCCTCTGCTATGCTTAAGTCACACCCACCAGCCATACCCACCAGCCAATCAGGAGTGAGTATGCAAATTAACCCAACTAAGATGGTGGCAGCCACAGAGCTGGAGTGAGCAGGAGGCTTGGGTTGTCCCTGGCGATGGAGGAAGCCAGCCTTCCCACCTGCCCTGGCCAGTCCTGGACTCCACTCAAGGCTATAAGGTTTCAATTATAGAAGATAAATAAATCCCAGAAAAAGAGAAAAAGGAGAGGCGGGAAGCTTGGGTCACCAGGGGTCATGGCCAGCCTGAAAACAGCCCTCAGCCCCTCACCCAGGCTGGCCAGGCACCCCAGTAGAAACCCCCACCCTGAAGGAGGTGTGGCCAGTCTGAAAACAGCTGTCAGCCCCTCACCCAGGCTGACCACACCCCCATGGGGTGAGGGTCCCCAATAGGGGGCTTGATCAGCCTGCAAACAGTCATCAGCCCCTCATCCAGGCTGGCTAGGCACCCCAGTGGGGACCCCCACTCAGAAGGGGTGTGGCCAGCCTGAAAACGGCCCTCATCCCCTCACCCAGGCTGGCCAGGAACCCCAGTGGAACCCCCACCCTGATCTGGGACACCCTTTAGGGCAAACCAGCTGGCCCCCACCCATGTACCAGGCCTCTATCTTATATAATAAAAGGGTAATATGCAAATTGACCCTAACAGCAGAACAACTGGGAATGACTGGTCACTATGACACACACTGACCACCAGGGGGCAGACATTTAATGCAGGAGCTGTCCCATGGTGGTCAATGTGCTCCCACAAGGAGAGTTCTGCTCAGCCACAAGCCAGGCTGACAGCCAGCACAGCGGTGGTAGCTGGAGCCTCTCCTGCCTCCTCAGCAGTGCTAAGGATGTCCAACTGCAGCTTAGACCTGCTCCCAGCTGGCAAGTGGACATCTCTTGAGGTCTCCTGGGCTGCCAGAGGGATGTCTGACTGCCAGCTTAGGCTTGATCCCCCAGGAAGTGGGCCTAAGCCAGCAGGTGGACATCCCCCAAGGGGTCCCAGACTGCAAGAGGGCACAGGCTGGGCTGAGGGACAACCCTCCCCCGGAGTGCACAAATTTTTGTGCACTGAGCCTCTAGTTTTTTATATGTTTTTATGATTTTAGACAGAGAAGAAAGGAGGAGAGAGAGAGATAGAAAAAAAAAATCGATGTGAGAGAGAAACATTGACTGGTTGCCTCCAGAATGCACTCGAACCCACAACCTAGGTTTATGCCCTGAAGGGAATCAAACTTGTGATAGTGCATGAGACAATGCCAACCCATTGAGCCATGCTGACCAGGGCCAGAACCTTGTCTTCATCAACTCTGCCTGCCTAGTAAAGGACCTTGAACCACAGAAGGATTACCAGTTATGGAAACTTACTTCCACAGCAACTGGAGACCAGGCACAAGCTCAACACAGGTGTTTCAGTCAGTAGACAACAAGCAGTGCAGGGCTGCGATTGAGGAGAGACCCTCAATGTCTCCAGTCTGCTGGGTGCCAGGCCCACAGACCAACAATCCTCCAACAGCAAGAGACATGCCCATTTCCAGGGCAGGAAACCAGAAAGGGACATCTGGGCGGGTGTGGAGCAACAGGGCCCCGTGAATCTTGGACTGAGCACTGGTCTGAGCACGCTGAGGTAAAACGTCAGAAACCAGAGGAAACCACCCAGCAGGGATTAGACAAACAAATTCAAGACCACACACGAGGCTGTCAAGAGTGAATTCCTACCAGCAAAGTGGAGACACCACGAGGAACTCCTCAGAAAGGACTTGCATTCATAGCAGGGCTGTTGAGCTCTAAATTAAACTGTTCTGAAACTGCTCGGACAACTTTTTGTAAAATCATTCCTGAAAGAATCGAACTGATCTGTAAACAACTTAAATGTGAGCCAGAATAAATCTAACATTCTTTGAAGGAAAACAACAAAGTCCATCACTCAACAAGATAAGCTTATAACAGAATGAATCCAATCAGAAATACCATGTTTGCAACAAAACAGGACAATATGGTCTATTATCAAGAGAAAGTCAATTAGTACAAACAGACCCGCCTGCCTCCAGGACAAAGATGATAGGATTAGCAATAGGGGCTTATAAGAATGGTTACAAATCTTATGTCTGCAAAGTTCAGGAAAACAAAACACCTCATCATGATGAGGAGAGAAATGAAAGCTATATAGAACCAAAACTAAATATCTGAGTAAAAATATACTGAATTTGATGAATGGCATATAACATTACAGAAGAAAAGATAAGTAAGACTGAGCCTATGTTAATACAAACAAATGAAGAAATAAGGGAGGGAGGGAGGGAGGGAGGGAGGGAGAGAGAGAGAGAGAGAGAGAGAGAGAGAGAGAGAGAGAGAGAGAGAACAGTTCATAGTGACCTGTGGGAAAATATCAAGCAGTCTGTGATATGTGTTTGGAGTCTGAAAGAGGATGGTGAGGGAGGATAGTTGAGTAAAGAATGACCTACCAGTTTCTAAATCTGTTGAGACTACAAACCAAAAAATAATTGGTGCTCAAGGAAATCAAGCAGAATAAACATAAAGAAAACCACACTAAGCACATCATAATCAAAGTAACTAGTGGGTCAAGAGAAAAATCTCAAAAAGTAGACTGAGAGGAAGACACATTAAATTTAGAGGAATGAGAGGAGGAACTACAGCAAACTTTTCACCAGATTCTACAAGAGCCAGAATAAAATGTGGCAAAACCTACAAGTACCAAAAGAAAAAGATCGTTGCTCTGGCCAGTGTGGCTCAGTTGATTGGAGTGTTGTCCCTGTGCACCAGCCGGTCAGGGGTTCCAATCCCGATCAGGGCACATACCTAGGTGGCAGGTTCCACCCCGGGTTGGGGCGCATGTGAGAGGCAAACCAGTTTCTCTCTCACATTGATGTTTTTCTCTCTCTCAAATCAATAAACATATCCTGAGGTGAGAATTTAAAAAAAATATTTTTTAAAAAGAAAAAAAAAATATTGTCAACCTAGAATTCGATACCAGAAAAATATATTTCAGACATAAAGATAAAATGAACTCTGGGTGATGATGAAGTGTCAGCGTAGGTTTATTGATTGCAGCAAGTGTAGCATTTGGTGGGGATGTTGATTATGGGGGAGACTCTGTATGTTGGGGCAGAAGGTAAACCTAAAACTACTCTAAAAAATAAAGTTTATCCTTAAAGTAAGATAAAGCTTTTAAAAAATATATTTTTTTATTGATTTCAGAGAGGAAGGGAGAGGGAGAGAGAAACAGACACATCAAGGATGAGAGAGAATCACTAATTGGCTGTCTCCTGCACGCCCCACACTGGGGATCGAGCCAGCAACCTGGCCATGTGCCCCGACCAGGAATGGAATCTGACCTCCTGGTTCATAGGTCATTGCTCAACCACTGAGCCATGCCAGCTGGGCAGTAAGATAAAACTTTTTAAACAACAAAAAGAAAACTAAGAAAATCCCTCATCAGCAAAACCTACATTATTTAAAAAAAAAAAAAATCTTCAGGCAGAAGAAAAATGATGCCCGATGGGAATTTGGCTCTACACGATGGAATAAACCCTACTATTAAGATTCTAGACATTATCTTAAAGGGAAAGCCTGTCGATTCAGAGAAAAATGAGACTCAGATGCACGTTGTTTATTTAAAAAAACCTCAAATTTGAGATATCAAACATAAAGAGACAGATTACAAATGAAAGGATGGAAACAGATATGCTATGGAAATATAGAAAGAAAAGAAAATGGACTCTGTTAATTGGCTATAAATCAAATAGATTTAGTATGAAGAGTATTATCAGAGATAAACAGGGGTATTTTTCCCAATGATAAAGTGGTTAATTCACCAGGAACACATATTAATACTAAATCAGAATGTACCTAATTACAAAATTTCAAAATATTTAATGAAAAACTGACAGATATTAGAGAAGAAACAGACAAATTAACAATTACAAGTGGATGTTTAAACATTTCTCTGCTTGTAATGGAAAGAAAAGGCAGACAAAATATCAGTATATCAGCAAAGGTGCAAAGGGCTTGAACAACAGTTTCATCCATTGTGACTTCATTGATATCCACACCACACTCCAACATATTAAAATGTCACACAATATAGATCATGCTGAGCTATAAAGCAAGTTCTAAAAAGCAAAGCAATTTCAAATCATTGCACGTCTGTCAACATCAACAGTGAAATTTACAAATATTTCAACAACAGGGAAATATCTGGAAAAACCTCAAAATATGTGGAAATTAATCAACATGTTTTAATGGGTCTGAGGAGAAATCACATGAGAAATTAGCAAATATTTTAAACGATTCAAAAATGAAAAGACAGCGTACCAACATTTGTGGGAATGCAGTTAAAGCAGTGCTTAGGGATAAATGTATACTTTTAAGTGCGTTTCTAGTAGAAATGAGAAAATCTCACAAATCAATGAACTCAATTTCTACCATAAGAAACCAGAACAAAAGGTTGCAAACTTATGTTCACAGGAACACGGATGAAAGGAAAATGTGCACACAGTAGGGAATAAAAAACAGCAGCGGATTCTTTGAGAGGATTCATACGATTGGAAGAGCTGTCACTAGGTCATGTAGGAGAAAACAGATTAGAGAACGCCTCAGGCAGAACCTACTGTAACTCTAAGCAGGTGGGGGAAATAACAGCTCTGCATCTCGGGGTGACTAGACAAAGCGATGCCACAAGGTGGCGGTAATGTGCATCCTCATTCACCACCTTCCGCAAGGTGTACTACCCGAAGCAACTACAGATTCAGTGAGATCCCCATCAAAAGCCCAGTGACTACTGTCCGCCCTCTCTGGCTAAATGTCTGTTCAGGTGCTTGCCTGTCTATCAGGTTGTTCTTTCTCTTGAGTTCCACGAGTTGCTTATATATTTAGGATATTAACCCCTTGTCAGATCATGGTTTGCAAATGTTCCTCCCGTTCCATAGGCTGCCTTTTCATGTTGTTGACTGTTTCCTTTGCTGTGCACAGCCAGCAAGATATGAAAAGATGCTCAACATTACTATTCACCAAGATAACACAAATCAAGCTCACAATATTATATCATACCTGTTAGGACAGTTACTACGAAAAAGGAAAGATAAAGATGACTGCAATTGAACTGATACCCCGGTCTGGCTCCGTGGATAGAGTGTCAGCCTGTGGAATGAAGGGTCTCAGGTTCAATTCCGGTCAAGGGCAGATGCCCGGGTTGTGTGCTCGATCCCCAGTAAGGGATGTGCAGGAGGCAGCTGATCCATGATTTTCTCTCATCACTAATGTTTCTATCTTTCTCTCCTTCTCCCTTCCTCTTTGAAATAAATAAAAATATATTTAAAAAAAGATGACAGCGAGTATGTGGATAAAGGGAACCCTTGTTCACTGTTGGTGGGACTGTCAATGGGTATAGCCACTATGGAAAACAGTCCAGAGCTTCCTCACTGTTAGCGCCAAAGGAGGAATGCAGGAGGCCAGAGTGGTGAGGGATAAGAATTTATTCCATCTTGCTGTAATTTGACAGTCTGTTTGATGCTGCTCTGCCTCTGTATCTATTTTTGTTCACCAGTTTATAATGGTTATCACTATCCATAGATAAGTGAGGATTTTATGCATGCATTTAAGCATAACCAATGGACACAAAACACTGGGGGGTAGGGGAGGCTGGGGGAAGGGCAGGGGAAAAAAGAGATATATGTACCAATCTTTGTAAAACTGCATGTAATAAAAATTTTTTTTAAAAAGAATTTATTCCATCATCCGCACACTAGGTGGCTGAGCCCAGATGGCTCCAGCACCCAGTGATGGGGGTCAGCGGCTTTTAAATAACTTTTGGCAGGCTGTTTTCTGGGCGAAGACTTCTTTATGCATACCTGGAGGGAAGATAATGGAATGTGGTCACCGCAAGTGAAATGTGGTCTCAGCAAAGGGAATGCCCATAGTGAAATGGCCTGAAAAGCCAGGTCCCGGGGGAGGGGTATCAGTTCAATTGCTTGATCAAAACTAACACTCACAAAAATAAAAATGCAACTTCCATAGGACCCAGCAATCCCAGTTCTAAACACGCACCTAAAGGAAGTGGAGCCCGGCTCTCCAAGAGCTCTCTGCACCCCATGCCCACTGCAGCGTTTTTCAGAGTAGCCAAGATATAGAACCAACTATATGTTCATTGACAGATAAGTGACTAAAGATAATGTGGTATATATACATAAGAGGAATCTGGGGGGGGGGGGAGCACACAAGCACAGATGCTCTTATCTGAAGGAACTGAAAACACTACCTTTTAAAAAAATATATTTTTATTGATTTCAGAGAGGGGGAGGGAGATAGAGACATCAATGCTGAGAGAGAATCATTGTTTGGCTGCCTCCTGCACGCCCCCTACTGGGAACCAAGCCCACAACCTGGGCATGTGCCCTGACTGGGAATCAAACCCATGACCTCATGGTTCATAGGTTGATGCTCAACCACTGAGCCACGCTGGCTGGGGTGAAAATACTCCCCTGAAAAGATGCCTGCACCCCATGTTCCCATAACATTACTTACAGGGGCAAAGACGTAGACACATCAATGGATTAACAGACAAAGAAATGGTGTATATATATGCAAGGGAATATTACTCAGCCATGAAAAAGAAGGAAATCTTGTGTTTCCAACAATGTGAAGGGACCTTGAGGGCATTATGAAATAAGGCAGGTAGAGAAAGACAAATGTTGTATAATCACACTTGCATGTGGAATCTAAAAAAACTGACTCAGAGATACGTGGTTGCTTGGAGGAGGGTGGAGGGGGGTGAAATGGGTGAAGAGGGTCAGAAGGTTCAAACTTCCGGTTACAAGAGAACTGTCCGGGCGATGTAGGTACACAGCAAGGTGACTGAAGCTAATGACACTGTGAATATCTGAAATTTACTGAGAGTAAACCTTAAAACTTCTCATTATAAGGAAACATAATTTAACTGCTTGTGATTATGGATGTTAAGTAGACTTATTGTGAGAATCATTTTACAAAATATACAAAAATGACATCTTGCTGATGTAACCTGGAACAAATAGGACGTGAGGTGTCAGTTACATCCCCCTAAAAATGAGTTGAAAATGCTATGGCCGGTTCTCGGGAGCTGCAAAATGGAGGAATGTCCCCTCTCCCAGTGAACTTCTCGGCAACAATGCTGTGCTGTACTTCTAACTGCAAGCAGGAGTCAGGACTGAGCCCGAACAGGAAACGCATGGAAACCACTCCCTCCCTGCAGCTTCCTCTAAGCCATGAGCAGTGAGTGGCATTTCCTGAAGAACCTTCCTCAAAGCCACGAAGACACCAGCCACCCAATTCGACCCCAAATGGAGCAGGAATGAAACCAACAGCTGCAGAGTAATTCCTGGAACCAGTGGGGACATTGACTACTCAGTAGACACGAAGTCACGTTTGCCCTTGTTTAATGTGTATAAGTGGTGCTGTGACTTATGTGGGGACCGTCCTTACTCTCCAGGGCGCACGATGCTGTCATTAGGATACAGGGCCACAATGTCAGCATCTTTCTTTAAAAGATCAGAGAAATAGCCTGGCCAGGTTCCTCAGCGGTTAGAGCGTTAGCCCATGGATGGAAGAACTGTGGGTTCAGATCTGGTCAAGGGCACACGTACCTGGGTTGCAGGCTCCATCCCTGGCCCTAGTCGATGCACATGCGGGAGGCAACCAATCGATGTGTCTCTCTCATTTGATGTCTTTGTCTCTCCCCTTCCATTTCCACTCTCTCTAAAAATCAATGGAAAACATGTCCTTGGGTGAGGATTAACAAAAAAATAAATAAAAAGACCAGAGAAGTAGCTTTAAAACCTCACTAACTTAGGCGGAGCTTATAGAGGCTCTCTCACACTCAGTTGTTCTGTCCGTCCCCTTGCCAGGCAGGCAGGAAGAGTTTTAGGGTCAGGATTGCAGTGACTGCTCCATGCAAATCTGCTTTCCACACATGGAAACAAAGTAGCCACCGGGGACATGACTCACAGTGACTCGTGGGGACGAGGCCTTGGATGGGAACTCCTTCACAACTTCCCTCAGCACCGGCCACCACTCGGTCACAGCCATCGAAACTCCCTCTGCGACAACGATGACCAACCACCGCTATTCCCACTCCCAGGGGCACCCCACTTTCTGGAAGCACTTCCCTGCCAAGTGTCACCAGGATCTGTCGACCTGGCATTTAAAGGACAGATAGAGGAGCGTGGCCAGATTCTACCTCTTCCTCTCAAGTCCCCTTAGCGCACTCACCAAAAATGATCCAGGTCCTGGCTGGTGTTGCTCAGTGGATAGAGCGCCGGCCTGTGGACAGAAGGGTCCCGGGTTCGATTCTGGTCAAGGGCACGTATTTAAGTTGCAGATTCCTCCCCAGCCTGGGCCTTGGTTGAGGCATGTCCAGGGGCGACCAATCAATACGTTTCTCTCACATCGATGTTTCTCTCTATCTCTTCCCGTCTCTTCCCCTCTAATAATCAATGAAAAAATATCCTCAGATGAGGAAAATAAATAAATAAATAAATAAATAAATAAATAAATAAATAAATTCGTAAATGGAAGAAGGAAAAAAAAGACCCTGGATTAGGGAGTGTTGCCGGCCAAATCAACAAGCAACACTTGAGTGTATTCTCTGCAGATGATTATAATGTAGGTAAACATGTCTATTGATCTCAAACATCGCTGGACTAAAGAGGAAGGACTCACCACAAATGCACCTTCCTTTGCCTTCGAAAAAGCTACCCCCTGAGCGTGGGGCACTGGGCCACCCTAGCCTTCACTGGGTCTCAGAGCGAAGGTGAGGTTGTGGGAGACAGCAGGCCTCCCAGGGCCTGGGGTCCTGGGTGCCTTCAGAATGGGGCCCCACTAATGACCCCGTCCCCACAGGGCATCCTGCGGGATCCCCAGTCTCAGGACCGTGAGAGCTCAGCTTGAACAGGTCTGAGAAGAGCACAAACCGAGGGCTCTCGGCACTCATACAGGGAGAGCTGGCTGTGGCCTGAGTGTCCGAGTGGCCCCAAGCTGACAAGTGATCCCAAGGCCATCCTTGCTTTGTGACATGGAGACTGAGGGGCTGGGTCTGTCCCCATTGCATCCTCCTTCCTTTCTCTGAGGAAAAGACATAGGACCTACCTGCCACCTCACCCGACACAGGGGCAATGCTAAGCTTTAGGAGTTTGCCTCTGAATGTCACCCTCCATGGGCACCCAGGAGACTCGGGCCCCTGCGTCTCCTGTCCTTCCCAGTGACACTGGCCTGGTTTCTTGTGTGGCCTGAGACTGTCCCCAGATGCTCAGCAAATGCCAGGCAGGGAAATTCCAAGGCCCTGGGCTGGCAGTTGAGCACCAGGAAGTTGTTTCCCACACGGAAAAGCCTGGCCTCTTCTGGAAAGATGGGTGCCCTGGGGTTTCCCCATCCGGACTCGCATGAAATGATGGGTGTGCCCTGTGCTCCGAGGCCCTTCTCACAGGACAGGTGAGAAGAACAATTTAATTGCTCTGGGTTCTCAAGGCTGCAGCCAACCTGGGCCCCTTTATAAGGAGTGAAGCACAGCTCTCTCAGTCGCCAGCTCAGCTCCAGGCTCACCATGAGGTTCCACCTTGTCCTGCTTGCGTTCCTCTTCGTGTTCCTACTGCCTCTCCCAGGTAAGAGGCCTTCTCTCTCCGTGCCCCCCTCTCTCCCTCTCCTCTCTTTTCTTCTATATTCGCTCTGGATCAAAGAGACTGAATGGCTTATGAGATATAAGCACCCCACCCATCGCCGAGGACCCAGGTCCAGAGCCTGACCTTGCAGGGCACAACCATTCTGCACTCCCAAAGGCGGGCCTGCAAGGGCGTCACTGCAACCTGGTCTCTGGGCTCCGAGGATCAGGTGCTGCTAACAGGGACACCTACATCAGCTGGCTTTTCTTGTTTCACAAAAGCAAGAAATTATGTCCTAGCCAGTTACTCCGTGGTTAGAGCATTGGGTCCTTTAAGTGAAGGGTTGCAGGTTCAATTCTCGGGCAGGACCATGTACCTTGGTTGCAGGCTTTATTTCTGGCCCGGGACAGGGCATGTGCAGGAGGCAATCAATCGATGTGTCTCACTCACATTGATGTTTCTCTTTCTTTCTCTCTCTCTTCCCCACTCCTTCCACCCTTCCACCCTTCCTTTAAAAAAAAAAAAAGAAAGAAAAAAAAGAAAATTGATTTGGTTTCAGCTCAGAAGTGCAGAGTATCACTGTTCAAATCTTTATACTAAAGTGGGGAGTCGTTGGTAACCCAGAGAATAGCAAGGCCCAGCCTGGACTGGGGAGCCCCTGTTTGGGGCACCTCTGCACCCTATCTTCCCAGCTCAAAGGTCCTCCCACACATTCCTACCGCAGCTGCTCTTGGCTCAGGGCTGGGCAGCCCATGCACAGCGGCTCTGAAACCCTGATGCTTCGTGTCCTTGCTCCTTCGTGTTAGGGAAATGGACCAGAAGGCTAAAGGAGGAAAGGGGAGAGGAGGGAGGGAGTAGTGGGGGCATGGAGTAGACCTTAAATTATGTTGGAAAGCTCTTGTTTTATCTGTCTTCTTCTTGGCTGTATTCCAAGACAAGCCTTACCAGGAAGGGAAGCGGAGGGGAGTTCTCAGAGATTAGGGACACCATCACAAAAAAGGTTTCTTTACACATGTTTTATTGATTTCAGAGAGGAAGAGAGAGGGAGAGAGAGGGAGACACATCAATGATGAGAGCGAAATGCCTCCTGCATGCCCCCAACAGGGGATGTGTCCTTGACCAGATTCAAACCTGGGACCCTTCAGTCCACAGGCCGACACTCTATTCACTGGGCCAAACTGACTAGGGCACAAGAGAGTTTTTTTTTTAAACAATCCTTATTTTCCATTGTGAGTTTCTTAGATATTAAGTTCTCCTTAATCCTTGCACTGGAAGAGGCATCTCAGCTCAAATACTTCACTGAGGAAAGGATGGAGAAAACAAAGACGTAAACACTGACCTCTGCTGGCTGTGTCCCATCCTGAAAGCACTGGCCCGAGTGTCACCTTGGCCTCCTGGTGACTTTCTCTTTCGGAGGGATGGAAATGGTACAGACTCTTGTCCACCTGTCCTGTCCCTCAGCCACCACTCAGAGCCTGTCCCTCACTGGTTCAGGAAACGCAAGAATCCTCTCCAACCTCAGCAGTTCTAGTCCAGGTCAGAAAACTGGACCTCACCTCTTCTCACCTCGATGGCATAACCCCCGCCCGAGGTTTCCCTCCAGGGGACGCTGACACCACGGGCCTCTCTGAAATGGGCTTTGATGTCTGATTCTCTAAACTTTTTTAATTTTCATTTTAGGTTTTGCTTGGCTCACTGGTCGTAGTTGCAATGATAAAGGTGGAATCTGCATGGCATTTCGTTGCTCTGGAGGTAGAAAACCAATAGGCAACTGTCGCTTCCCGGGAATCAAATGCTGCAGAGTATAGCAATTGGAGATGAAGAAGCTGCTGTCGCTGACGATGCATCGACGTGTCTCCTTCACAAAGATGTGACATATAAGTAAAATTAAGTCACATTAGACTCAGAATCTCGCCCTCTTGTCCTGGTGGTTACTGCGCAGTGCTTGGTCACACAGGCCCATCTCTGAAATCCTAGAGTTCAGGCTCCCCTGCGGACCTTCAGGGACCCCCTTGGGGGACCTGTCGTGCTTTTCAGGTTTTTGGTGCCCTTAGAGTCACCTGTGCTCCCCAGTCCTCCCTGTGCTTTCCTAAAAGGTGCACTCTGCCATTGCTTCTCCCATCCTGCATGCCTTCACCTGCCCCACAGCACTCCCAACATGGCTTCCCTCTCCAGACCCCATGGGAGCACCTCCTCCTCGTGACACCACTCCTGATCCCCCACAGGAAGGGGCCCCTCCCTCCTCCATGCTGCCCCAGAGCTCACTTCCTTTTGGTCCGGGCATCTCACTCAACCGCGTGGGTCACGTGCTAACTCTCCATGTGGCTGCAAAACCTCCCCGGGGAGTGGACTGTATCTAAGTCACTTACAGTCTTTGCGGGGAAGCACTGCCGCATGCATTGTTATCAGTTGAATGGCAACTCGGAGTTGACCAAGTGTTGCTCTCCAGGAGGACAGGACAGGAGTTGAGAAAACAGTCCTTGTGGAACGTCCAAGGAAATGCACTCTGCTCTCTCATTTTATTTCCCGGCACTTGCGCACCGCAACCATCCATCCTTAATCGTCAGGTTTTCACAAATTCTCATTTCACTCAGTGGCTCTGTGGTGATCAACCTTGGGAACTTGGGGAGCCTCTGTGGTGCTTGGTGCATGGAAAGGAGGGTAGTTGCCAGCAGGAAATGGGTGGGAATTGCTGAGAAGTTCGTGGGGAAGTTGGGAGTGGGATGTGGACACAATGTGGTGAGAATAAGCACCAATCAGAAATCCTGAGAGATGTATATTTGCCTGCATTATAGGGGCTGGAGCTTTACTTGAATTGGACATAAAAGGCTGATCTCAGGGGTTGTTTACCTACACTTTCGCCTCCACTATCCTTCTGCATTGGGGACCTTGTATTTTCCAAACATGCTCCTCCATAGCCCTGCTGTTCTCCCCTCAAGAGGCGGACACCCTGTGCCCTCCCTGGGAGACCCTTTCCCCTGCTCTGGGAGACCTGTTCCCTTCTCTGGGAGACCCTGTAACCTCCCGTGGAGACCCTGTGCCCTCCCTGTGAGACCCTATCCCCATCCTGAGCTGGCCTTTGGGACCACCTCAACCAAGAGGATGGCCAAAGCAATGCCAAGGAGATTCTGATGGCCCCAAGCTTCCATCTGGCTTGCTCTTTCCCTGGACATATGCCACCCCTCTCTAACCACCAGACCAAGCATGTCAAACTCGTGGCCCACAACAAACATTTTTGCAGCCCAGCCATATAATGGTATGTAAGAAATGTGTTAATAAAAATTTAATAACTTAATTTTTACAATATCCTGTTATACATAATCCATATATACTAGAGGCTGGTGCACAAAAATTTGTGCACTTGTTGGGGGGTCCCTCAGCCAGGCCTGTGCCCTCTTGCAGTCTGGGACCCCTTGGGGGATGTCCACCTGCTGGCTTAGGCCCACTCCCCGGGCAATTGGGCCTAAGCTGGTAGTCAGATATCCCTCTGGCAGCCCAGGAGCCCTTGGGGGATATCCACTTGCCAGTGGGGAGCAGGCCTAAGCTGTAGTTGGGTATCCTTAGCACTGCTGAGGAGGCAGGAAAGGCTTCCACCACCACCGCTGTACTGGCAACCATCAGCCTGGCTTGTGGTTGAGCAGAGCTCCCCCTGTGAGAGCACACTGACCACCAGGTGCAGCTCCTGCATTGAGCGTCTTGCCCCCTGTTGGTCAGTGTGTGTCATAGTGACCAGTCATTCCCAGTCGTTCTGCTGTTAGAGTCAATTTGCATATTACAATTTTATTATATGAATAGAGGCCTGGTACATGGGTGGGGGCCAGCTGGTTTGCCCTGAAGGGTGTCCCAGATCAGGTTTGGGGTCCTGCTGGGGTTCCTGGCCAGCCTGGGTGAAGGGCTAAGGGATGTTTTCAGACTGGCCACATCCCCTTCAGGGAGAGGGGTCCTGCTGGAGTGCCTGGCCAGCCTGGGTGAGAGGCTGATGGCTGTTTGCAGGTTGGCCACTGCCCTCAGTCACTCAACCTCCCAGAGAGGCTGGCTGGAAGCAGGTATCTGGGGTTTATCTTCTATAATTGAAATGTTGTTGCCTTGAGTGGAGGCCACAGCTGGCCTAGGCAGGCAGCTTCCTCTATCGCCCTGGCAATGAAGCCTCCTGTTTGCTTTAGCTCTATGGCCACCATTTTGGTTGGGTTAATTTGCATACAGTTGCTCTGATTGGCTGGTGGGCGTGGCTTGGGGTGTAGCGGAGTGATGTAATTAGCATATTACTCTATTAGATTAGATATAAAAGCTTAAGCAACCATCATGACTGAACAACTGGTTGACCAGTAGCTATGATGTGCACTGATCACCAGGGGGGCAGGCACTCAACATAGGAGCTGCCCCATGGTGGTCAGTGCAATTCCACAGCCAACCTCCTGGGTCCAGCCAATCTCCCATGGTCCCTCCTCTTGGCCAACCCAATCAGCCCCCATCAGGACTAGATGAGATGGCCCTAATTGCCTGATCACCCAATCGCCAGCCAGGCCGAGGGACCCCATCCATGCACGAATTTGGGACTCTAGTTATTAATAATGAACTACAATGTTTGCTAATGACTGATTATTATAATCGTGTTGAATTCATTTCCCTTTTGCACCTTACATGCAGGGGCAACATTTCTCTCCACAAATACTAGCAGTGAATATTTTAGCCAAGTGCCATGTCATTAGTCTTGAACTGACTTATTTGGTGTGCCCAACAGCAAATATTTCGCTTTGGGAGAACAAGAAAAATAGTTTTATCTGTGTTACGCTTATTATTTTATGCAGTTATTCAGTGTCTGGTAAGTTAATGTTCAAGAAAAAATATTAATTTTCATTAAAATGTTCTATTATTTTATGTTAACAATGACTCATTTATTTCATCCCTTTGTATTCAGCATGTCTTTATAAAAATAAACCTACGTTTCTATGAACATTGAAGCTTTTTTTTTTTGCAGCCCACATAAACTTAAACCTTATTTATTTGGCCAGTGTTAGCCTTGGAGTTTGACACGCTTGCACTGTCTGTGTCCATGAGTTTTTGTTTGTCTTGTTTTTGTTGCTTTCCCACATGCGGTACGAGTGACATTCATCTCATTGGTTTCGTTTTGATAATCTAATACTTCATATCTTATATCCCATGTACTGTTTATTTTTAGCTCATTTTATTGTCACTTAACTAGTATCAGATTTCAATTATAATTTGTTTTGACTGTTTATTTGACGTTTATCTTCTTCACTGGAATTTTAATTATTTGTTCTAATTTCTATCCTATAAAATCTGGTAGTTTTATTGCCATAACATGCTCAAGTGTCTTACTATGGGTCTCACATGAGAGAGATGCTCTCCCCACCAGTCACCAGAAGAGGGCGTCTTTTCTATGTGAATCGTGAACAAATGGGCTCAAGGCCAACCTTTCATTGAGTCCTGGATCCCTTCTCTTGATGACAGGTGGACAAGACTCATCTCCTCTCTGTAAAAACTAAACACACATCTTCTTTGACTATCATTCATCAGCTATGGCTTCTTATCTTTGCCTACTTTCTTAGCAAAACCTTTAGAAGGAGTGTCTGCACTGTCCCCACCTCCCCTCATCCAGCTCTCAGGGATTTGTTGCCACTCCAGTCTGACTCGGTCCCACCTCTCCACCAACAGGACCCCTGTCCACACGAGATCATAATGCACCCTGCATGACCTCACTCAGTCCTTCATCTGCCCATTGTTGATCTGACCTGGCCTCTAATTATGTGGCCTTGGGCAGCTGCTTTAGGGCTCCTTGCCAGATGGACCACCTGGGAAGCAGACCACCTGGGACGAGTGAAGGAACCCATTACAAGGTAGGTTTTCAGGAGAACCACCCATAGTAGAAAAGGGGTGGGACTATATTCCTAACATCTAGAGAGTCAATAAAAGTGATTGCTTTCAGTATACAAGCATAGGGGACAAGAATGTGGACAAAAGCTTTCAGTCTATACTTTCTTTTCTATTATTATTACTAGCTGTACCCAGCCATGTGTTGCTGTGGCTCAATCTGGTTAAGTGGAAAAGAAAGAAAAGAGAAAGCGCACGTTTCTAATATGTTTAATTGCACAATACTTGTAGGTATACAATGCACCCTCCTGGGCGGCTGCCCTGGTATGCCACCACCCTCACCCTGCCTGGCTGGTCTGGCCACACACACACACACACACACACACACACGCCTCTGCAGGCTGGGGGGCCCCCAGCAGCAGCCTGCAGCGCCCCCCACCCCCCTCGCCTGCGGCCTGCTCCTGAAGTGGCCCAGTTGCTCCCGACTCGCACCAGCAGGGGCCCTCACCAAACCGCCTGAAAGCTGGAGGAAAAAGGAGCCGAGAAATTCTCCCCTGCCCTCGCCCATGGGGACGGACCTTGGCGGCTGCCCGCACCCCAAGTCCCAGCCCAGCCCCGGCCCAAGGCCCAGCTCCGTGCTGATTGATATTTTGCAACATGATAATTGGCATGCCCATTTTCAATTGCAGTACATGCGGTGGCATCCCTGGCAGATCGAGTGAATTCCAAAATTCTGTTGGATAATTAACTGCTTCATCTGCTTCCACAACAGTGCCGACAGACTTGTATGCGACTTCCTGGCTTTGAATGTTAGACCGAATAATATTGTTAAGTTCAAAGAGTGTGTTGCTTTTACGTCCAACAGATGGCGCTGTTTTTTAAAAAAACATATTTTTACCTGTTTTTTAAAAAAAGCATGTTTTTACCTGTCACAGGTGTAACATCTATATAATGTAGGTATATAAAAGCACGTGTGTATTCGAACGCAACATTGTGTCAAAATTTCAAAGCAATCGGTGAAGAACTTTCAGAGATTTGAGATTTTGAATAAGTGAACATTTACATTTTTATTTATATAGATTATTGTCATTATTATTATTAAAATATTGTTGTTGGGGTCAAGAAAGTAAAAGCCTCACAGCTACAATTTAGAATTAAATAGATTACTACACTTAGTCCATTTTTAGGTGAATATCACTAAACTATAATAGGTCTCCATTTAGTGAAAAATTCAGATGCTGATGCAAAGTTTCAGAAGCCTCCTTTAACTTTTGCTCCAGTAAGAGAGAATGGGAGAAATTATATAAACTTATGCATCCATGGTCCTATATAATAAGTGAAGTTTAGTAGGGAATTGGGTGTACTTACTACAAATCTAGGTTCTTCTTTAGACCATCTTTTCCTTCCACCCAGAAATATACAAAGTTGTACTACCAGCTTCTAATTTCATTGACTCAAATAAGGCACAATTTGATCAAATTTCAGTTTCAAATTGCAGTGTTTTTCTGAGATATTCCAGCTTTTGATGGAAGAAGCTAGCAGCTGTGTGACCTCTGGGACACAGGAGTCATCTAGGAAGCCCTGCTTACATTGGGTTGATCCCCTTGCAGAAATGTCAGCTAGACCACACCCTGCCTGCAGAGGGATTGGCCAACCACTGACGCCCCTGATATCTCTGATTCTGAGACAGGACTCAGGAGAATGGTACTGTATCATCATCAAATGTACAGGGAGAGCTGGAGCTTTGAAAGGTTATTTCAAGATCACTCAGCTAATACATGGCAGATCAAGGACTTTGACCCAAGGTCTATCTGATCCCAAAGCTCTTTAACTATTAAGTGAAATTCCTTTTGTTTTCATTCCTGAAAAGATCACTGCTGACTTTATGCCTCAGATTATTTATTTGATGTCTGCATCTTGGTCATAATATACCTTTCTACTCCACAATATTAGTGGCCATTGTTGGATAAGTAAGGAACTCAAGTTCCCTGTGTCCCCTTCTTTTCCTTCCTTCTTCTTTCTCTCTCTTCTTTTTAAATATATGTTTATTTAAATGTCAGAGGGAAAGGAAGAGTGACATAGAGATAGAAACACTAATGATGAGAGAGAATTATTGATTGGCTGCCTTCTGTAGGCTCTTTACTGGGGATCAAGCCCACAACCTGGGCATGTGCCCTTGACTGGAATCACACCTGGGACCCTTCAGTCTACAGTACAGGTCAACGGTCTATCCACTGAGCCAAACTGTCTAGGGCCTTCCTTTGTTCTCTTCCTTTCCTCCCTCATTTATTTCCTCCAAGCAATCATTTTTTCATTCACCCGTTAGTTGGTTCCTCTATACTAGCTCTCAGTATTTAAACATATATTTGACTACCTTCTCTATGCCAGCCCACTGTTCAAAGTGCTGAGAATGTGAGATAATAATGGGACTTGTTACTTTAGTAATTCATGACATAGTGAAACATAGAGTCATGAGCAATATAAAGTAAAACTGAGATGGAGAGAGGAAAGAAATGGAGAAGAATTTCAATGTTTCACTCTGTATTATTCTGGCTTTACCACAATAATGCATTGATGTAAAACCTAATTATATTAAGAAATACTCTGGGCCCAACTGGCATGGCTCAGTGGTTGAATGTCAACTTATGAACTAGGAGGTCATGTTTTCATTCCCAGTCAAGGCACATGCCCTGGTTTTGAGCTTGATGACCAGTAGAGGAGCTCGCAGGAGGTAGCGCATCAATAATTCTCTCTCATCATTGATGTTTCTATATCTCACTTTCTCTCCTTTACTCTCTGAAATCAATAATAATATTTTTTTAAAAAAGGAATACTCTGGGAAGAAATACTGCCATTTGGGACAATGTGGATGGATCTTGAGAGTATCATGCTAAGTGAATAAAGAGATGGGAAAGGACAAGAACTGTATGATTTCACTCACATGTGGTCTATAAAACAGAAAGTGCCAATGAACAAACAAAACAAACAAACTCATGGACAACAGTATGGTAGTTACCAGAAGGAAGCGGGTTGGGGGAGGTTGAAGAGGGTAAAGGAGTCAACTATATGGTGACAGAAGGAGACTCGCCTCTGGGTGGTGAGACACATGCCATGTAAATGATGTTATAGAAATGTCCACCTGAAACTCATGTGATCTTATTTAACCTATGTCAGCCCAATACATTTCATTTTTAAAAAATTAACAAAAAGAAAAAGAAATACTCTGGTCCCCAAAGTCTCACCTGGTTGTGATCTATGCAAGAGGCGGCATGGGTGTGAGCTTATCCAGAATGGATCAAATTCTCTTATATAGGAAGCAAAAAGGTTACTGAGCATAAAGAGGAGAGATCATTTTCATTTACAAAGTTTCTCTTCCTTACTTACCTTCTAAAAAGGGAGATTTTCTTTATATTCCTAAAAGGGAAGCTGACATGCAATAAAGATGAATGAATAACTGGATGATTTGCAAAGCAACTGGGTTTTTTTTCATTATTTTTTTTTCCTCAAACAGAAAAAGCACCAAACCTCAAAGTCATAAGCAGAATGAGAATTGGCCAGAAAATGCTGATTTATGATAGAGGTCTTTTTCCTTTTCATCAGCCACAAACTTGGATCTGTCTATAGAGAAAACATTCTCAAATGACACCCAACCCATCGCTGAACATCTTCATTGGGAATGCAAGCATTTCCCCTCCCAATGAATGTTTCAACTCTTTCCCAGGTCACCTGCGTCCGTGGATGCTCACTGAAGAACCAGTCACTGCCAAACACTACCCGTTCATCCCATAATCCCAGGAATTCACTCACAATGAGGCTCATATTCCTCCTCCTCCTCTTCCTTGTTTGTCTCTCGCAGATGGTGTCAGGTGAGCTGTGAATCTGGCTGGTAGGGTGACATGGTGGTTGATCTTGGATGCACTGACATGTGTAACAACCAATGACGATCATAGCTGAAAGAAGCACAGTACAAAGTCCTTGACCTGCCACATACTAAAACGACTAGCGGCCTGGTGCATGAAAATTCATGCACTAGAAGGGGAGCCCTCAGGGGCTGGAGGTGACCTGGTGATCAGGGGAAGGCAACACCCCCATCACACCTCTGCTGCTGCCACTGCCAGCAGCACAAGCCTCAGCTGGTCCTGGGCAACTGGGCAGCTGACATCTGAGGCTTGTCTGCACCTCGGGCTGGCCTTGGACAGCTAGGGGGCTGAGGGTGAGGCTGGCTGCACCATGCACCTGCTCCCCCCCGCCCCCCCCGTAGGACTAAAAGGACTGGGGACTCTGGCTGGACTGAGGGGACTAGGCACCACCATCTTGTTGCTATGGTGCTGCCATCTTTTGTAATGGCATGATGGTCAATTTGCATATTCCTTCTTTATTAGATAGGATTTTCCCAAGGTTGCCCATCAGTACTAGTTTGTAATAAACCCATAACTAGCCACAGAGATAGATAGCATGTACAGGGGCTTTATAGCTTACAAACAACAACATGTCTTAATAGCAAACACTATGGACTGCTTCCTCTTGACCAAACACCACAATAAAATCTTTCCCACTCCTACCCTACCTCATAGCAGCATTTACATTGATGGGGCAGGTACTTTAGACCTGTCTCATAGACGAGAATAAGAAATGAAATAAGTGCTCCCAGTCACACAGATTGTATGAAGTGAAGCCCTTAACTCAAGCCCAAGTAGCTCTGGTTCCAAAGGCTATGTTTTCATTAAATAGTCAACAAGCCCAGAAACTAAATGTATGTATTAAATTACATGGAAATGATGAATATGTTTTAGTATGACTATGGCCCAGGAAATACTTGGAACATCCTTGTATTAAAACATTTGTTATTATTTGTCTGGAATTCAAACTTAACGAGGTATCCCATGTCTCCCCTGGTGACCTGATGCATTTGTCAGCTTGTGCCAGGTCATGCTCTGGTGACAAGGACACCCAAATCTTGACATCTGAAAAGAGCAAAGCTCTCATCTTGGTCACAGAGGCACTCTGCTCACTGGAGCTGTTCAGAGCCAGCCACCACCAGACACCACCAGGTCATCCCATAACCCCAGGAATCCACTCACTATGAGGCTCCTGTTCCTCCCCTTCTCCTCCTCGTGTGTCTCTCGCAGACGATGTCAGGTGAGCTGTGGCTGGCTTTTCATCAGATGCATACAAAGATCCAAAAACTAAAAAAGTTGAAGAGGCAGCCACCACCCCTGTGAATGCTGCTGGTCTCTGTGTCTGAGGAAAGTGCTCCCAGGGGTCCCATGCTTTGGAAGGACGTGTCACTTCTGCTCAAAATTCATTAAATAAGCAAGTCTCATGGCCCCACCCAATTACACAAAAGGTAGATCCTACTTTGTGTCACGAAAATAGCCAGACCTGGCCACCATGGCTCAGTGGTTGAGCATTGACCTATGAACCAGGAGGTAATGGTTTGATTCCTGATCAGGGCACATGCCAGGGTTGGCCTTTAGACAGAGAAGGAGATGATTTAGGAAGCTTGCCTGGTGCAACTTGTCCTGTAAAGGGCCAGGAAGTAAATATTTCAGGCTTCAGGGCCATAAGGTCTCCATCAGGACAGCCCACCTCTGCTGTTGTAGACTCAAGGTGCCATGAACAATATGGAAACAAGGAACCACTCATCTTGCTATAAAATTGAATCTGTGATGGACACTCACGTTTGAATTTCATGTCATTTTTATTTACAACATGTGAAAACCACGCTAAGCTCACAGGTCACATGAAGCAGGTGAAGGGCTTTTGCCCTATGGATATGACTTGCAGAGCCTCACTGTGCAAGGTGAATCCCAGCAGTTTTGGGGCACCATGCCTTTATTTCATTTTGTGCTTTTTTTCTTCATCTCCCCTGCTTTACAGGCTATGAAAAAAGAAGGAAAAATAAGGAATGTGAAGACATGGGGGGTGCCTGCAAGCACCAGAAGACCCACGGGTGTTCCATCTTGCCTGCAGAGTGCAAGAGTCGGAACAAGCACTGCTGCAGAGTCTAGTCCCCACACCACGGTGCCCTGCCCAGCCCTGCTGTTCACCCTGCTGACTCTGCTCAATAAAGGCCTACCACTCACGCGGGTCCTGAACCGGGTCTTTCCTGGATGGGCATGCTCAAATGGCAGGCCATTGAATGGGGACAGGGGAGCATTTAAGTTCTAAGGTTGCTTACACCACTAACCAGCTGGTTGACCTCAGACAAAGCCATTCCTTTTCTAGGTCTCAGTCTCTGTACCTGCAACTATTGAAACTGTTGTTCTCCAAGCTATCTTCAGTCTGTTCAAGTGTGTCTGCATACATGTGGGCTGAGGGTAAGAGCTCAGAGGGAGTGTGTATGTGTTGTGTGTGTGTGTGTGTGTGCATGTGTAATGTGTGGAGAAGTCCCTAAAATTGTGTTCTCATTTTCACATCCCTCAGTGGCTCTTGGGTATCAAGCCATGGCTCCCAGTTGATGCCTGGGAGCCAGGGAAGCAAGCTAGTTGGGGGCCCTGAGGAGCAGAAAGCTTTCAGTTGGCACGTAGGCATCACCCATAGGACCAGAGATTGCAGAACCCAGCCTGCCATTCCACGTATAACTGAGACTCGAAGACCTAGTGGTTTAAAAAAAAATATTTTTATTGATTTCAACAAGGAAGGGAGAGGGAGAGAGATAGAAACATCAATGATGAAAGAGAATCATCAATTGCCTCCTTCATGCTCCACACAGTGGATGGAACTTGAACCTGGGCATGTGCCCTGACCAGAAATTGAATTGCAACCCCCTGGGTCATAGGTCAAAGCTCAACCACTGAGCCACACCAGCCAGGCCACATGTAGTGATTCTTTTCTTCTCCCCAAAGGCACTGTCCAAATACAAGATTCCTTCAAAACCACCATGTTCGAACCCAAGAGATCATCTCCAGGCCAGCTGAAATCTGAATTATAAAGGAGAGCCTGCTGCTCAGACTGGGAATCCCAATCTTCCGCTCATGGGAACGGAGTGTCACCCATTTTGAAATGGTGGAGACATAGTTTCTTAGCCACAGTTATTCTTGGTGACTTCGTTTTAGTAACAAATCAGCCTCTCATACATTTCATGCTCTAGGGAATGCGAAATGGAAAGGCTGCTTTGGAAGACAGATGGCAAGTGAAACATACTGACTGCACGGCTCAGTCACCCTCCTTGGTATTATTACCCTGGAGATGTGAAATGTGTGCTCTGACTCAAAACCTGTGAGAAATGTTCATGGCAGCCTTTTCATAATTGCCAGCAAGGAGACACTAATGGGTATATGCAGGGTGGTCCGTTATTCTGGCTTAAATAATCTGGCTCAGGTTGTTAGGAGTGACTGGAAGAGATGCTTAGTTGACTGAAATCCTAACTTAGTGACACATTAAAGACAGTTGGGGTGCCAGGACATCTGAAATACACCTTAGAGAAAGGAACCCAGGACCGAGGGAGGAACACAGGAATTGATCTGTTACGTGTGACCACAGAACACACTCTGGCTGGCCCTGAGAGGGCCCTGAGGATGTTCCCTTCACAAACAAAGGCATCAGCAACTCATTCATGAGAAAAAGTCTATGGTGCTTGTCCTCTAGAACTGTGGGACATGGGGAAATCCCACCACTAATGCCATTGAAGAAGTTAGACTATCAGAAGCCAAAGGTCAATATGTGATGGCCTAGATAATGTGCACTCTAAGTCTAAATAACTGCAGAGTTAAAATAAAAAGTCTAATCTAATTATTAACTTAGACATGATCCTTGTAATAGACTTTGGGATTGGAATGGCAATCAGAATGGCTTGAACCCCAGAGACCTTTGGAAATTTTGAATGGATGAGGGTGTTGCCGGCGTGGAACTAGGAGGGCAGTTTACCAGATAGCTGCAGAGGAAGTGCCCATAGGTTGCATCCCAACCTCCGGACTTCCTTGGCATCTCCACCTTCTAGTCTCTCTCACCTCTGATTCCCCTCAATCTCTGCTGGAAGCCTGGCCTCTGGGGCCTCAACCACCGCCCCATCCCTCCTGATGTCTCGTAAACCATCATCTCCATTCTTGATCTCCTGCAGACTCTAGACAGAAACCCACTCTTGGAAACCCCCAACATCCAATGAGTAGAAGATAATAGCAACCTCTTCTCCCTCCCTCTCCACCTCCAAGGACCAACTCCTCATGCTTCTACTCCCGAATGTCTTGTCCATAATTGACCTCCCCTGCCAGTCATTGGCAATGTCCACCTCCAACATTTCCACTTCAATTGTTGCATAATATTCTGGGTCAGTCACGTCTCCAGTACTGTGCCCTTCTTCAACCTTCCCTGCCTAATTCTCACCCATGTTTTAAGATCCAGCTCCTAGTCACCTTTCAGGAACATTCTTGACCCACCCAACTTGGATAAGACTTCCGTGCTTTGTGTCTCAGCAGAGGAGACCTCAAACCCACATCCCCAGCGACTATGGGAGCAGGTGGTCATTGGGTAGCAACAAAGTAAATGAACCAACGAGTGAAGAAAATGCTATCAGGAGGTCTCAGCCTTTTGAATTACTCAGGACAGAAGTTACAGTGAAGTCTTCATTTATTTAATGTAGGGCCCATACATCACAGGTGGACCCTCCAGCTCACTTCACTCGGATGCAGCAGAAGCTCCTCCCGGGACAGAGCCCTGGCATGCGGAAAATGCAATTTCTCTTTCTCCTCAGGCACACGCTTATCATGGAGTCGCAAAACCCGTGCATGTCGCTGTACCCACAACCTGAAGAAAGAATCAAAATGCGAGGAGGCAGAACTCTCATGCAGGAGAAGGAAACATTCAGTCCAACCAGGAACCCCAAACTTGACTGCTCATAAACCCATTCTGTCCAAGGCACCCCCTCTTCCCATCTGCCCTTTCTGCATGTTCGCTGGGCAGGAGCACGAGGCCAGCCTTCACAGTGCCCATGACAGAAATGTCTGTGCTGCCATGGGATCTGGGAGGAGGCACTGTGCCCACTCCTTTTGGGGTGATAGTCCCAGACCCTGATGTGCCCTGTCAGCTGTCACTGTGGAGTGGTCAGCCATGTCCTTTAGATGCAAACACGAACACCAGTGTCTTCAACTTCCTGGGGAGAATTCCGCTGAGAATAAGATGACACTACAGCCCTCCTCTGGGAAAGAAGGAGCTACAGGTGTGTTGATTCCAACATGTAAACATTCGCAACACACCCCAGAGCATGTGAGGCGTGTCAGCCACCCTCTGAAGTTCACCCATGTTCCCACGTGTAGAACAACCCCCTCCCCCCCCGCAACCTGCCTTCAGGACGTAACAGATATGCCTTAAAAATGAAATTAAAGACCTAAAAT
>PVJC01015941.1:0-34367 GCA_004026665.1 Murina feae
ATTTATACTCTAAAATTGATCATACCCATTGTTTCCATTAGTATGCAATAGTTAATCTCAAGATTCTGACTCCTGTCCCAGGCCAAACTCCTCACACTTCTTCTATGGGAAGGGTTAGAGGAAAAAGATTCCACCACCCAACACCTCACTGCTGTTTTTAGGGAAGAGAAATGCCTAAGGTGGATTCAGTTTTTCTCTGAAGGTGTAATATAAACACTCTGCTTTGTTTCCTCTATGGAATCCTGGTAAATACTTTTTTAATTAATATATTATTCATCATGGTAAAAAAAACACCACATAAATTAAATTTGCCAGAGTGACCATATTTAAGGGTGCAGTTCAGTAGTGTTAAGCATATCTATATTGTTGTGAAACAGAGCTCCAGAACTTTTTCATCTTGTAAAACTGAAAATCTATACCCGTTAAACAGCAGCTCCCCCAACCCCTAGTAACCACCATTCTACTTTTCATTTCTGTGAACTTGACTGCTTTAGATACCTCATAAAGTGGAATCATACATTTGTCCTTTTGTGACTCAATTCTATGCTTTTTTAAACTGTCAAGAGCATTAATAGTTACCAGTTTCTTTTTTTTAATCCTCACTCAAGGATATGTTTTTATCAATTTTTAATTTTTAAAGAAAGAGAAAAGGGGGCAGAGAGAACAAAGAAACATGGATCAATTGCCTCCCATACACACCTTAACTAGGGATCAAACCTACAACCTAGGTATGTGCCCTGACTGGGAATCAACCTACAATCTTTTCAGTGTATGGGATGATACTCCAACCAACTTAGCCATCTAGCCAGAGTACCAGTTTCTTTTTTTAAAAAGGTGGTATATGAGGTTACTCAGAATTAAAATAAAGCAACTTGAAATATCAATATATCCTTAATGCATGATCATCACTAATGCAAGATCAATTAAAATACATAATTCAAAGTTTATCTATATCAAAAAGCATATCCATACAATTTAATCTTTTTCTTGGGTGGGATGGCACAGAAATAACCCATGGTACATGTCTAATATTAAACTGTTTCTCTGTACCTTCATTTGTTTTCTCTCAGAAGCAGCAGTTCTACACATAACTCCTCACCACTCAGGCACAGGCTGAGTGTAGAAACAATGACCTCAGCAGAAGCAAGTTGCCTCAACACTTCTTTCCACAACCTGCTTCTCACCACTCTCTTCCATTTCATACCTTCCTTCTCCTCCCTGACTGGATTCCACATCGTACCCCATATCCTTCCGCCACAGTGCCCCTGCGTGAACTCTCTTCATCTGCTGTCTCTGGTATTTTTGCATCTGACATTTTCCATAATTGACTGGCATGTTAAGCTCCACTCTTAGATAATAAAGTACAAGAGGACAGACACAATAGAACTAACATCCCCAGAACATCCAGCATTGACTCTGCTGAATAAAGCCTCATGCAAGGTTTTTCCAAGCACCTCAGGTCAAACCACCCAGGATGCCTTCCACTCTAGCTTTGCATAAAGCCCCTGTGAATTCAGGCATTTGTGGAACTGACGGCCAGACTCCCTGGCCTCTCTCTTTCCTCCACTAGCAGGGTTCACATCTGTGGGTGTGCTTCTCTTCTCCATCCAGTAGGCAGGCTATTCAGTGTTGAGTGACATGAGGGAAAACGGTGAGGGAGGGAAGATGTGTAGAAGGTAGCAAGGTCATCTACAAGATTTCAGGAAAATGCCAAGGAGTCCAGTGGAAAAACAAAGGCTATCAAAAGTACCAACTCATTCCTCATCATTCTTACGTTGTTTAGCAAGACCTTGTCCAAGAGGTTACTGAGTCTTGGTCTTCCTAGTTGTGAAAAATAACGTGGTCAGAAATTACTCCCACAGAGCTGGTCAGTCACATAACTTGGGAAAATAAAATTCACCGGTTTCTAACAGCATGGCAAATTATATCATGTTAATCGTATATGGAGAAATCAGATGGTATGCTGATTAAATTTCAGAAAATCCCATTCTTAAGAGATATATTTTCTTTCCATTCAGACAAGTATCTTGGGAGGACATATTCCCATTCTAAATTTAAAGCTACCGGATCCAGTGGTAAGGTATAGATAGTTGGACAAAGGAGAGAATGAGGGGAGTGGGAGGGAGGAGAAGAAAAGAAGAGGGAATGGAGGAAAGACACTAGAGAATCTTCAAGCATTTAAAATATTTCTAGGACCAAGAATTCTTATGTTTTAGACACGTCTGTCACAATAATTATTTCGAACTGACAATTCTTCCTAGAAAAAGCTTCCTGAACTTTTAAAATATAATCTGCACCTGTATTAAAGGCAATCCTCCTGCTTTGAAAATGCTGAAAAGGTGGTCAGCTTTCCTACTTGGCTCCTAGGTGTATCAAGGAAACACTGAAAAGATACCGCTCACCCTATAGAAAGCTAGCATTCCAGAAAACTTGCAAGTAGGACATGTAAAGAGAGATGTCAGGAAAGCTCTATGGTCCAAAGGCAATTAAGAACAACTGGACAGCCCTAACCGGTGTGGCTCAGTAGATAGAGCGTCAGCTTGCAGACTGAAAGGTCCCACGTTCAATTCTGATCAAGGGCATGTACCTGGGTTGTGGGCACATTCCCAGTAAGGGGTGTGCAGGAGGCAGCTGATCAATGTTTCTCTCTCATTGATGTTTCTAACTCTCTATCCCTCTCCCTTCCACTCTGTAAAAAAAAATCAATAAAAAATATATATTTTTAAAAAAGAACAACTTGACATTCTAAATAAAAAATCGGTCTAGAGATTGGGGGACAACCAACTATCACAGAATTTACTCATTCATCCATGTCAACAAGTATTTGTAGAAAGTCCTCTACAAGCCAGGTCCTGGAAATACATAAAGCAAACACAGTCTCATAATATACATTTTTCATTGGATACTAGAGTTTTTCCTTTGCTCAAAGAAATATTATGCAGAAACACTATATTTTGGTCTTGTCATTAAATGACAAAATATAGCAGACATTTGATGAACCCCTCAGGGATGCTAATTGGATTTGGTGTCACTAGGAATAAATAAATTGATGTTGTAATAGAGTGTACTGCCATAAATTATAACTGGCCTCCCTCATAAATATTTTAGAAAACATTCTTTAGCTGAAGAGAAAAAAATAAGAAACATAATTTTAAAAACAAAATGTCTTAAACTGATATATAAAGGAGATTCGTCTCCTAGGCAGTCTCAAGCAGATCATTCACTTGAATGTCAATGAGTGCAAAGAATTACCAAACATTGTTCTCTGTCTCTACAGATTTGACATTTTAAATGTTGAGTTTCAAAATAAGTGGAAACCTGAGAAACTTTAAAAAATCTTAATTAAGCAAAAGCAAGAATATGTTCTGCAAACATTTGGGTTAACATGATCCCCTTACATAGTGCATTCTAGCTGTACTGCCTTTTAAACTTTTTTAATTTTATTTTTTTATTGTGTAAGGTATTACAAATAGTAGTATATATGTTTCCTTTCTTTTTCCCATTGACCTCCCCCCCTCCGCCTCTCTAGCCCCCAGTACTTGCCCTCCCGCTAACCCCCCCAATGTCTTGCATCCATTGGTTGTGCTTATATGCATGTATATAAGTCCTTCAGTTGACGTCTTATCCCCCCCTCAACCCTCCCTTGCCTTCCCACAGTAATGTGACAGTCTGTTTGATATTTCTTTGCTTCTAATTTTGTTCAACAGTTATTATATTCCACTCACTTGTAGAATATAATGCTCTTCATATTCCACAAGTGAGTGAGATCACAGGGTATTTACCTTTCACTGACTGGCTTATTTCACTTAGTATAATGCTCTCCATTTCCATCCATACTATTGCAAATGGTAACAATTCCTTGTTTTTCACAGCAGCATAGTATTCCATTGTGTAGATGTACCACAGTTTTCTAATCTACTTATCTGCTGATGGGCGTTTAGGCTGTTTCCAAATCCTAGCTATTATAAATTGTGCTGCTATGAACATAGGAGTGCATTTATTTTTTCTGATTGGTGTTTCTGTTTTCTTGGGATATATTCCTAGAAGTGGTATTACTGTGTCAAATGGCAGTTCCATTTTTAATTTTTTGAGGGAATGCCATACTGTTACAGTGGCTGCACCAATCTGCATTCCCACCAGCAGTGAAGGAGGGTTCCTTTTTCTCTTGCATCCTCTCTAGCACTTGTCATTTAAACTATTTTAAACCTTACTTCACTTATAATTTCATTGAGAATTTATTATCATAAAATTCATTGTATTTAACCCTCAGATCATGTCTGTCTACTATGTGAAGCTTAAAATCTAAGGCCCAAAAATGTTCATTGGTGCATCTTTAATCAGAAATTCAAGGAGTGAAAAAAACATGATCTCTGAAAACACCCTTCCTCCTAGCTTTAGTTGGTTTCCAGTCACCTATACTGCCACTCTTATAGTCCTAACATGGTGTCTTGCCATCCTTGCATATGCTTCCCTTATTCCTACCTCTCCATCTTGTCCTGCATTCCTCCCCAATTTGGCTTGACCTTTTCCTCCTTCTCCACACATCCAATTTCTTCCTTCAAGGTCTAACTCAACTAGTACTGCCCATGGACCCACGGTCTGGGGCCTGACCAGGTTAACAATGACTCCTCTATTATCTTTGAATTCCTTCAACATTGTATTTGTACTCTACACTTGGGTACTTGGCCAACTATCAATAGCCTCTGTACTTGTTTATTTTATTTTTTTAATAATCCTCACCAGAGGATATTTTTATCCCATTAATTTTTAGAGAGTGGAAAAGAGGGAGAAGAGGAGGGAAGGGGAGAGGAGGGAAGAGAGAGAGAGAAAGAGAGAGAGAGAGAGAGAGAGAGAGAGAGAGAGAGAGAGAAACATCAATGTGAGAGAAACACATTGATTAGTTCCTCCGGCATGGACCCCCACTAGACCAGGAATTGAACTTGCAACCCAGGTACATGCCCTTGACTGGGAATCAAGCCCATGATCTTCGATGCGAGGGCCAACACTCTAATCACTGAGCACACCAGCCAGGGCACAGCCTCTGTTCTTTGAAGAGGAAGAACTGTTTCAATCAATTAACAAAATATTATAACAGAGAAATACTTGACCCAATACTTACGCTTGGGTTTTAAGAAGGAAGTATGAAAAGTCCTCATCTATATATATAAAAAGAGGTAAAATGCAAATTAGCTGGGACGTCATAACAGTCACAACTGGTCAGAAGGAGGCTGCACACACAGGTGAGGCCCAGATCAGAGATGGAGACAGAGACAAGGGGCCTGCCCGAGCCCCCAGACTGGCTCAGGCAGCCCCAGAGCAGACACAGACAGGGGGGCCTGCTCCAGCCGCAGCGCACCAGCAGTCCTGCCTCTGTGCATGAGCTGCAGAGGAAACACCTTTTCTGATCCCTCATTGGCTAAGATCCCAGAACAGTACTCACAGTGTTCTTGGTAACTTGGGTGATAAGAATCCAAGAAGGTGATCTAGGTTTTTTCCACCATACTCTTGGAAGAAAAAACAAAGTGCACTGCTGGAGGAATTAAAAAATGTCATATCCTGCCTTAGCTGATTTGGCTCATTGGATAGAACCTCAGCCTGCAGACTGCAAATGCCAGGTTCAATTCTGATCAAGGGCATGTACCTAGATTGCAGGGTCCTCCCTGGCCAGAGCTCAGGTCAGGGCTTGTGCAGGAGACAACGAATCAAAATGTCCCTCTCACAATGATGTTTCTCTCTGTCTTTCCTTCTCTCTTCTACGCTCTCTAAAAATCAATGGAAAAATATCCTCAGATGAGAATAAAAAAAAAAGAAAGAAAGAAATGTCATATCCCATGAAAGATACATCTCGAAAATGCCTAAAGAAAGTTGTCATTTTTTCATGGTGAAGGGACTGGAGTCCGTGTTGATGAAAACACCTTGGTGGTTGCAGTGACTGGCAGTGGCTGCAGCAGCACAGTGATGGGGCTGGTGGCTTCCCCTGATCAGCTTGTAGCCTCCCACAGAGGGAGGCCAGACTGCGACCCCTGGGGAGTGGGCCTAAGCCATCAGTAGGACATCCCCTGAGGGCTTCCAGGCTGAGGGCAGGCTGGGCTGAGGAACAACCCCTCCTCCCCCCCAGTGCACAAATTTCATGCACCAGGCCTCTAGTATTTACAATAAAAGTCTGACTTTTCTCTGCCATTCACCTTTTCAAAAATCTGACTCCAGAACACAATAGGAAATACTGAACCGAAAAGGGAAAGAGTTCTCTGTCCTTCCTTGTTCCAAGTAATTTGTCCTTGTTCCAAGTATGATCTAACTTAGTTATTGAATTATTCAAACTAAACTTTCCCTAGGAAATTATGAAATAAGTGAAGTTTGCCCATAGTGCATCTCACTTTTCCTTTTTTAGCCTAGTCTTCAAGTCACTTTTTTCCCAGCAATCTCAAAGTGGAATAAATATCTGCCATCAAGATCAGGTGAACTAATCCCTCTACCAAATGTAGTCTTGAGCCAAGCACCAAGGAAGAATCCCTCCTCTTTGCCAGAACCAAGTTAATTAGCAAACAATGAGTTAAATATTTAGATCTCTACTAGAGTGACATGAGCAGAAAGAGTTTTCAATAAAGTCACCATTGGCAATTAAAAATAGCATTAAGGAACAATAATAGTTAACACTATTTGAAAACTTGCATATCTTAACTCATTTAATCCTCTCAACTCTTTAATGCAGGTCCTACTTTTAATTCTTATCCTACGAACTTTTAAAATATAATCTGCACTTGTATTAAATGTAATCCTTCTGCTTTAAACATGCTGAAAAGATGGTCAAAATCCCAATCTATTCACAGTGCACCAGTCAGTGACTTTTTAATATTCTAAGTTGGATTATGTCACTGCTCTGTCAAAAAACTCTCGGTAGTACCCAGTCTCTGAGTAAAAGCCAAAGATCCTCCAGGATCTTCATTCTCTCTCTGACTTGATTTTCCATAACTCTTTCCTTCTCTCCTCCCCTCTAGCCATCCTGGTTTTTTTGCTGTCCTTCAATCACAGCAGGTACCCCCACTTCACCCCCAGATCCTTACACTAGCTATTTCATATGCTCCAATGACATCTCCTCGAAGAGATCATTTGAAAATTGCCAACACTCATCTCTGTCCCCACAATATTCCCTGTTCCCTTTATTTTGCTCTATCTGCTCTAACAGTTGTCATCTTCTATAGTATTTTTGTTTGTTTGTTTGTGGGCTTGTTTCTTTATTAGGTTTTATTTATTATTTTATCCCACTCCAGACTGTAAGCTCCACCAGAACTTGGATTTTTGTGTTTTGTTCACTTGAATTTCTAGTATTAGAACAATGCCTGGAACATAGCAGGTATTTAGTAAATATTCACTGAATGATGACTGTATGGAAGAAACTGAGTTACAGAGAGTTTAAGAAATTTGTCCAAGAACACACAGCTGATAAGAGGTTGAAGTGGGATTTAAACCCTCCCTGTACAACCCAACCTCTAAGTAATAACAGTTTTAAGACTGAATTCCTCAGAAGCAGAGTCTGATACCAGGATGCATGTACAGGTTGTTTATTAGGAAAATGTTCCTAGGAGGAACCTATAAAAGATTGGGGGAAATAAGCAGAGAAGGGGAGGGAGTCAAAAATAGTGAGTTCTGAGGTGAAGTCCTAAAGAGCGAAATTTCTGCCTGATCCCACAGGTAAAGTGTGTTTGGAGTATAAATCACATTTCAACTCAGGGGAGTCCTAGTCTGACCTAAGTAAGGGAGCTGGGCTTCAGTGGCCCCTCACTTGGTAATCACTGGTCAAGAGCTGGAGATGGACAAGGCAAGTCCTCCCAGTTCTTGGTGCTTATGGACAAAGTTGTTCCATTAGCCTGACAGCAGTTAAGGGTTAGAAGCAACCACAGAGAAGAGATGGGAACGGGGTGAGGGAGGGAGCCAGGAGGGGGACACGACACTAACATGTCTGCTACAGTGGTCCTTCCATGTCTTTCAAAAGGCCTAAAATCATGTCATGGACAAGCCCCCACATCATCCAGCCCTTCTCAACCATGCAAACCATATCTTATGCCACTAGAACATTTCTCATCTCACTTTGTTAGTACATGACAGTCTGCTTTGGATTTTGCATAGGCCAGCCACAATATCCTAAAAAAAAAAAAAAAGCATTCCTTAAGCACTGAACCACCATAGTTTTTATTTCCTAAGAAGTACTTATCTCAATCTGTAATTAGTTTTTTGTTTCATTAGTGTATCTATTGATTTTTTTTTTTGCCTTCTCTCTGTTTCTCCACTAAAATATCAATCCAATCAAGGTACAGGCAATGTCTGTTTGTCCACTTGCAATATCCCTAGTGCCTAGCACATTACAGGGGATCAAAATATCTCTTGAATGAAAAGAAATCACTAACCATGCAAAATCACAGCTGCATCTGTTTGCGTAGATCCTCAGAAAGTTAAATTTATCCAATAGAGAATGAGGTTGGAAAGATGAAGGACATGCTAGCTTGGTTGGTTGCCACTTTTTACCTGGTAATTTCAGTGTCAGATAAACTCAGCCTCTCTTCACCCTCAGAGAAAACAACACTCTTAGATACACTAAGCTGGACTACAGGCTGAGACTGACAGCTAACAACGGAAAGGCTTCACTAGCCTGCAATCTCGCTCGATTGGTCAAAATTGCCCAGGGACTCCAAGCAGAGGCAGCCCAGAGGAAGCATGGAAAACTCTGTACTCTCCAGCCACCATTAACTTCCCCATTTCTCTCTTTTGTGAGCTGGAAGGTGGTACTAGTACACCAAATGGAATGAGAAGTAGGATGCTTATCTTTGTTTCAACAGTAGAATAAAAGCAACTCTTCTCCCAAAACTCTTCTCCTCTCTTTAAAAAACACACTGCTTCAACGAACACGAATTTTACAACAGACACAAACAAAACCATGGATTTCATTTTAAGAATTCTTGGAAGTCAAAAGAAACTTCCAGTTTGTTGTTTTGACTATAGAACCTTCAAAGATTTATTACTGTGTCATCTGATCCGCCATGAATGACAAAGGCTCCCAATGTATGCAGAAAATTTTCAATTTTCCAGTTTTAAATATTTCTGGTAAGGCACACCTCGTTTGATTGCAGTTCACATTCTTGTGATTCACAGGTGCTGCATTTTTTACAAATGAAGGCAGGACCCTCCACCAGCAAACAGATTACTACTCATTTTATTGCCATCCTCACTTTATTTTGATGGGCTGGAGCAGCTCACAGTATTTCTGAGTTAGGCCTGTAATTTCTTGGGAAGAAACACCTATCATCTAATAACAACTAAGAATTCTTATTTGTACTCAAATCTAACGTCCACTCTATCCCAATAATGGGATACATAAGCACACACCAACGGGACTTCTGTCCTTCTATTACATACCTTTATATAAAATAAACCTAGGATAGGTTTAAATCCTACCCTTTCTTCAGGGCCAAGCTCAACCAGTATCTCTTCTAGACAAATTTGCCCAACCCCACGGTTCCAAGTAATCCACAATACCTCCTTAAAATTCCCAAAATACTTCTCCATCTGTTTTCTGGTAGTTACCTCTGTCTGCCACCCATGTTAAAGCGAGTCAGCCTCTGCTCTTCAGGGCAGTGGAGTGGTGTTTGGTGATGAGCAGTGCTTGAACCACACAGCCTGGTCCCAGCTCCTGCTTCCGCCACTGACCAGCCTCGCGTGAATGTATAAATGCAATTATCTTTAAGTCAACCTCCTCTCTTTCAATTCCTCATTCCATGTGCTACAAAAGCAGATATTTAATTGATTCCAGGTTTTCTCAATCAACTCAGAGTTCTCTCCTACCCTCAATCAGGAAAGAACTGCTTCCTGGTGTGGCATGTAGGCAAAAGGTGCCTGCGGGTGCCACCAGCGGCACTGGCGCTGAGGAATAACTCCCCTCACTGGCATGATGCTCCTGGCACCGTTGGCCTGGCTGCACTGAGCTCTCAGCTGCTGCTATTCCTCGTCACGACACCTCTAGGTATGCTGGCCCTCGGGGTTGTTGCTTGTCCCTTCTGCCTATGTACAGTCAGGGTGGCATTTTTCTGGTTATTTTGGTATTATAATTTTAAAAATGACAAGCTTCTCTTCTTATGCCTACTTAAACATACTCCATCTTTCTGAGCCCATATAAACATGTAAAAAGCTGAGTAACCCAATGTACCCTTACACACACACACAGTGCCAGAGGGACTTAAAGGAATATAACGCGACAGTATTTTCTATAACAGTTCTTTTTCGATACTAACTTCTAATACTTGTTTATCCTAGTCACAAATGTAGTCATGCTAGTTGCAGCTAGCAGTCCCCGGCCCCGTTTCTTCTGCCACCACAATTCAGCCCTTCGCCATTTGTTCCTGGGCTCCTGGTCTCTCTATAAACCAGGGATTTATACTCGGCCATAAAAGAAAGGAAAGCTTGCCAGCATGGATGGACCTGGAGATTATTGTGCTAAGTGAAGTAAGTTAGTCAGAGAAAGACGAGTATCACATGATCTCACTTATATGGGGAATCTAATGAACAAAATAAACTGACAAACAAAATAGAAAGAGGCATGGATATGTGGAACAGACTGATAGCTCTCAGAGAGTAGGGGGGTTGAGAGACTGGGTAAAAGAAGGTGAAGGAATTAAGAAAAAGAAAAAAAAAACATAGACAACAGATAACAGTGTGGTGATCGCCAGAGGGAAAAGCAGGCAAAAGGAGGTGGAAGAGAGCAAAGCGGGAGGTGGGGGGAGGTGTTTTGGGCCATGGGGGCACGATACAGTGTGCAAATTATGTTTTGTGGCGTTGTACACTTGAAACCTCTATGATTTTGTGAACCAAAGTCACTCCAAAAAATTCAGTAAGAATAAAAAAATTAATTTAAAAAATTTGTATGAGATTTTGAATGACATGGAGGACTTTTTTTTCTTAGGAAAGACTATTCACAGGCTAGTTGGGTTATAATAGTTACTTTTAAAGCTTTAAAGCAGTGTTGCACATTTTTGACTATTTTTTCTTTCAGCTGCATTGAGATGCAATGGGTATATAGCACTGTATAAGTCTAAGGTATATAGCATAATGACTTCCTTTTATGAGTGTTGCTTTTTAGAGTGTTTATTTTTAATTATCACCAAATCCTAGGAGCTTAGAATTCAATACCACTATTGTAATCTTTCCTCTGTTTCTTGGGTCTGCCCAACTAGGAACACATCAAGTGGATGGCTGGGACTTTGCCTTGAGCAAGACCTGTTGACTGTGTTTCCATTAGTTATGCTCCATAATGAGAACAAGAGAATATACTCTTGACTTTGAAGGTGAAAAGTATCAGTTGAGCTAAAACCCCAACTAGGAATTTGAAGATGGAGAGATGTGAATTTGTTTTTAAAAATGAGGTAATTGTATAACTATACATCCATGGTTTACCCTGTACAGAGTTACTATTTACTAGTAAGGATGGCAATAAACACAGCACATTGGTTTAAACTGACGGCTATTGTTTATTTCCATTCTCTCAATTTTCCAGCTGTCTGGCAAGTGTGTAAAAATCAAAGGAGACTCACAACCTAGATTTTTAAAATATATTTTATTGATTTTTTTATGGAGAGGAAGGGAGAGGGATAGAGAGTGAGAAGCATCGATGAGAGAGAAACATCGATCGGCCATCTCCTGCACACCCTCTAATGAGGATATGCCTGCAACCAAGGTACATGCCCTTGACTGGAATCGAACCTGGGACCCTTTAGTCCGCAGGCCGACGCTCCATCCACTGAGCCAAACTGGTCAGGGCTAGATTTTTTTTTTTTTATGCTTGCTCACCTGCCTTGCTCTGCTTTCTCTGCAACCTCATCTGATGAACCTGATCAGACAGGTTTTAATCTGGCTGAGATGGAGAAATTCAATGAACTGAAATTGAACAAGGCTGAAATGCAAGAGGAACATTCACAGCCTCCCAAAGAAATGGTTGAAATGGAGAAGCAAACAGGTGAATCCTAATGAGCTGTGGGGCCAATATGTGCTGTGAATATTCCGCAAGCATTGCCTTCTCATTTCAACTTGTAGCTGTTTAACTTTGTTAAGATGCAAAGAAGTTGGATCAGATTTAAATGACTGGGCTGCTCTGTTTCACATCAAAGAATCACAAGCTACTGACAAGAAAGACCCAGGCATGGCTGAATAGCAGGGAATGAAAGGTACCTGCATGTTGGGTGTTGGGAACAAAGTGAATTTCAAGTAGAAACCAAGCTGGTCCAAGGTGTCCTGCAGGCTGTACAATGCAGTTTAATTAGAGTCCCATTGTTGCTGTTCCAATGATTTTGGAATGCACACGCTTTAAGAGTATGCAAATAACAAGTTTTAACATGTTGAAAAAAATGCCGAAGGACCCAGCTTCACACCCGTGCATCAGTTCTTCGTGCTTCCACATTCTTCAGAGACAAGAACTGATGTCAATGCGAAGATAAATCACGGCTGACACTATAACAGTACAGTTTTGCTGTAGTTCCAGAGTTTGGGAAGGTGGTGTCTTGTAGAGCATCAAATGTCCCTAAACAGATCCTGTCTCCTTCATCTAGTCTCTTCGTGAGCTCAGATCAAATTAATTTCTCAATGCTTCAGTTGCCTTGGCAATAGATATAGAATAATACTCATGCTATAGAGTACTGCAATAATTAAATTAAATAAGATAGCATAAACCGGGTGATGGGTAAGCACGCAATAAAAATAACTATTATTGTCACTATTCTTGATATTCTTATATGGCTCAGCCTCTTTGGGCAGTTGATACTGTTGCTTCCTATATCCCAGTTTATTTGAAGTGAGCTATGCCTTAATTATGTTACCTAAATTTAGAAAGCCTGTATTCATAAAATATAGGCCAGTACTGCAAGCTTATATATGTAACTAGGGGCCCGGTGTACAAAAATTTGTGCACTCGGCAGGGGGGGGGGGGTCCCTCATCCCAGCCTGTGCCCTCTCACAATTTGGGACCCTGGAATCCATTGGCCTCCAGGCGTGCTGTGTGCCCCGATTGCACCGATTTCCAGGCCTTAGCCTTGGGGGCGAAGTTGGCTCACTCCCCCAGCCCCGGCTGCCCTGCTGCCTAAAATCCATCGCCGCGGGGGGTGGGGGGGGTGGGGGGGAAGGGGCACGGGCACACGCAGAGGCTATGCCTCTGTAAGTGCCCGTGGGGCCCCCTCCCTCCCCCATCGGATCTACTTCTGGGCCTCAGGGCAGCCTCCAGGGCCAGGGCTGGCTTGCTCCCCCAGCCCCCAGCTGCCCTGCCACCTGAAATCCATCCCTGGCTGGCCCTGCTCCTCCTGCCAGCGGCCACAGGCAGGCTGGCTCCTCCCCCCCAGGTTGCTGCCTCGGGCCAGGTCGCTCCTCCAGTCCTGGTTCCCCCAAGGCAGAGGTCTTCCATCTGCCTTGCTTGAACCCAGTGCCGCATACCGCTTCTCCGGGGTTGGGGCCTCCACCATCTTGGCTGGGCTAATTTGCATACAGCTGCTCTGATTGGCTGGTGGGCGTGGCTTACCCTTCCCGGAGAAACAGTTAATTTCAATATTACGCCTTTATTAGTTTAGATAAGAAAAGTAAATGTACATTGAATATGCTTTACAGAAATTTTGTTTTGAATAAGCAAATTTCATTTACATATAGAGAGCTTACTGTGCCCTGGAAATATCCTTCCTACCAAGGTCTGTCTCTCAGTGAAGTATTACAATTCCCTCGAAACACTTGAATACTACATTTAGAGTGAATAACAGTGTTACAATCATGATTGCAATTTACCACCTATCATTTTCCAGGCTATGTACTATGTGTTTTATATGATTTCACATTATCATTATAAAAACCTTACAATGTAGGTATATTAAGTACACACACACACAACACACGATCTGATGTTAAGTTATATTTGCAAGATCAAACAGTTAGTATATGATTTTTAAAAGTCTATAAGCCAGGTCCCTGTTACTGAAACATCGGGTTTCATTCCACTATCTATATTCTTACAACCTCTAATTGATGGTAAGTACATATGTATTAGTCACCCGTGAATCTCAAAGTTTTAAAATGCCTATGCATTGTAAGCTAAAAATAGCAATAGTCCATTAAACTAGAATTGATAGAGTAATTGAAGTGATTTTTCTTCTGTATGCTTAGTACATACTTAAGAGATGTTTGTAGAACAAAGTTGAATGGAACAAATTTTGAAGACCGGACATATCTGGACTTCCTGCTCCCAGAAGTCTTATTCTAATTGATACCCCAGAAAGATGATAGAAAAATCCAAAATGAAGTAAATAGAAGAGACTGCCAATAAACTTTTAAATGTTTCTCTGAATTCCTAGTTACTGGTAATGCCATTTGCCTATTTTGGAAGAATCAATGTCAGGTTTCTTGAATTCGGTTGGACCTTTACTTAAATTACTTCCTTACAATTAAAAATCCATTTACCCATAATTTTATTGATTCTTCTTATGCCTAATACAGATGTAAAATAATAAGTTATTATTTTATGTGAATTATCACTCCAGCTAGTTGCATCTAGGATAAGCCTGTGGCTGGGGTAGCTTTATGACTGATTTTTATACATCACTAACAGCAATTCACGACCTATATACATGAAGCAGAGTGGAAAGCTACCCGCTTTCTTACTTCCTGTTTATAGAATAAGCATCAAGACTGAAATACCAGACTTCTCCATGGCTTACGTATTAGTGACTTCAGCTTTCCTTAAACTTTGAAGATGATCACAAACTTATAATACTAGATATTCTCAAGATAAGAACTAATGATTTCTTTTAAATTCTGTTACAGGTTATGAAAACCATTATCAAAATTTAGGGAAGTCTCCCAGGCTTTCTCCCAGCTTATAAATCAGGTCTTGGGCAAAACTTCCCACTAACAACTTTTAATCATGCCTCCCTCTCTCTTCATTCCCATTTTTATTGAAATTTATACCAGTTATTTCACCAGAGTATCTTGACATACTTTCCTTCATGTACTCCTTGCTTATTGTTCCTTTCAGAGATTGATTGATTCTTAAGATTTCACAACTCATAAATTAATTCACCTTATACATGGCTTTTAACACATTAAAATTGTCAGTATAAAAACTGACATGATTATAAAGCAATGAAACATTCCTGGAATTTTCCCATGAAATTGTTCTGATCAACCCTGCAATACTTAATGGTAATGTTTGTTTCCTCTTCTGTTTAAATGGGAAGATCAAGGTAGACGCTCGAGAAACACTGACAATGATATTTCATTACTAAAAACATATTGCATTAGAGAATTTAAATGTATGCTAAACATTTATCTATACATGTATTTCTTATTGTTTTTAGAGTTTACAGTTTCCATACTTTTTAATAAGAAAATTATCTCTAAGAAATATGGTTTGATTTTACTGTATGGCTTTGACTAAAGAATCTTCATAGTTTTCCTTTTTCTATCAGTTATTTTGTAAAGGAAGCATTCCTCTGGACTTCCACTTTATTCTCCTCAGGTAAATGCATTGTCATAGCAACTCAAGACAAAAAAGGAGACGCAAGGACTACTGTGTGACTGCACTCATGAAACTAGATTAAATGACAAAGAGGGTTCCACAGGGCAGGACACAGGAAGGGTATTCTCATCTCGGCAGGATGAGGAAAGAGAGAAAATTCGCTTCAACTCATGTTTCTGGCCAGAGCATCTAGCTTAACCACAGGTAGTCAAGTTAGACTAAGTTACACTTTTCAAAGATGAAGATTAGAGGGAGGAAAGTCTAAAAAGTTAGGTTAAGTCCATATTAGGGAATTAATAGTATTAGTCTGGCTTATTGTTTTAAGACTGCAGAGTCCTGTTGAATAAGGAGATTACCTTCCGTCTTTTGGCAAATATATACAATGTGAATTCCTTAGTAGCATGCAGAAGCAATGCAAGGAAATTACATTTAATAGGTAATGAGCTAAGAAGATTGTATTTGTTTTAGTGGAAAATAAGAAATCACTGAAGTTTTGAAGAGCAGAATATTGTAATCCGAGTTGTGCTCTAAACTGCATTGCACTGGGTAAGTTAGAGATATGTTAGAGGTCCGGGGAAAATTTTAATAAATTATTAAAATCATATAGAAACAGATAATAAAGACTTGGTCCAGGGTTATTAGTATTAGAAATGGTAAGAAAGATAAACTCAATGGGTCTTTCAGCTGGACAGAGATAGACATACATATAATTTGAGGCTGTTTACAATAAAGAAACAATATAAATGGTACAAAATAATTTTAAATATTTCAACATTAGAAAAGCCCAAGCCAGGTAGCTCAGGTGTTTGGAATGTCGTCCCATACACCAAAAGGCTGCAGGTTCAATTCCTGGCTAGGGCACATACCTAGGTTCAGAGTTCAATCCCCAGTCAGGATGCACATATGGGAGGCAACCTATCAATGTTTCCCTCTCACATCAATATTTCCCTCCCCACCCCCATCCTTTCTTCCCCTCTAAAATAAATTTTAAAACACATAACCTCTGATGAGGATTTTAAAAATTAAAAAGCATTAGAAAAGCCAAATTTTAAAGGAAAATGTTGAATAATTGAACTAGACCAGAAAGTTAGCATAACTGAATCTAAAAATTAGCTCTTAGTTCTTTGACAGTCAAGATAAATAAAATAAAAATTAGGGAAAGAGGTGAAAATGTTGGATTATATAGCTTCCACCTGATATAAGGAAATATATCAGTGTTCTGGGGGAGATACACTGAATTATAAAAGAAATAAATCTCATAGTATTATATTTTATTTTTAAATAAATTTTTATTGATTTTAGAGAGGAAGGGAGAGGGATAGAGAGATAGAAACATCAATGATGAGAGAGAATTATTAATTGGCTGCCTCCTGCATGCCCCACACTGGGGATCGAGCTGGAAACCTGGGCATGTTCCCTGAGCAGGAATCAAGCCATGACCTCTTGGTTCATAGGTTGACCCTCAACCACTGAGCCATGCCGGCCAGGCAAATCTCATAGTATTTTATATAAGGAACACTAAGATCACAATAAACTACATACCATACTAGCTATTTGATAAAAACATATATAATCCTTATAAGCAATGTCTTATATTAAAAACATATTTCATATCCAAACTCCCAATTAAAGTTGAAGACATTATACCGTATACCTGTGATGATATTTTTACAGATAATGGGAGCAATAAAACACAAATAATGAATTTTATAATGACTTGATTTGATTCTGAAATAAGGCTTAGAAAATAGGAATAGATGGTTAGTTCCCTTGGACACCTCCTACCCAAACACTCAGCACATTCATAACTCTACAGCCATACAGAAAACATGATGGATAAGAGCTAGTGGCATGGACTCTGGAATCAGATAGTCTAAGTTCAAAACCCATTTATCAGAGATATTAATGAAAGCATTGTCAGCCAAGGGGCTATTGATGCCAAATGGCAAAGTGTTCACAGGCCTGAGGTAATCGGGAAGGAAAGGGTCCAGTATAGACTACCCTTGCAGCTGACAAAGAGTTCAAAGTCAATTGCCTGATACATTAACTATTAAACTACTGCCGAGAGGAAAAATGAATAAGGCATGGCTCCACAGCTGGCTTTCTCAGTTTGACTTTGAAACATATACTTCCCTATTTTAGGGCATCACACTAATCTAAATGTGAACATTCTCATCATTAATCTAGTCTAAATGATTTATTACTTGATTTTTAACTGGCGTTCCTATGATGTGTTACAAACTTGGCATTTTGTTAAGACAATTGAACTCACTGTACCTAATTTTAATTGGATTTTTGACCTTCCAGGATCCAGTTTAGCCGAACTGATATCTGATTAGGAGTATTTTCAGTAGACTTATTAGTCTGACTTATTGTTTTAGGACTTCAGAGTCATATTGAATAAGGAGATTAACTTCAATCTTTTGGCAAATATATACAATGTGAATTTCTTAATTGTTACTCAGAAGCAATGGAAGGAAAACATTTAATAAAATACTTTTTAAAGGCTGTTATCTTGACTATACGTAAGTAGTTCAAAAACCACCAAACTAATTCTTTGATCCAAGAACACTAGGGACTAAATGAAAAACAATAGCTGTGAGCTTTTCTTTTCTTCCAGATCAAGTTATTTTTGCTTGCTAATAGGATTTGCTGCTGTTTAGCATATGTGCTGTCTAAGCGAGCACAGAATTCACTGATGTTTAGACTGAAAAAACCAGTTGATATCAGTTGTCTTCATCTTGTTTTACACCTCCTAGTCCCTGTCCCTTCCAACATTTACCACCTTGGTTCCAGTTTCTCCAGTGGATAGCCGTGCATATCTGAACCTCTCTGCCTTTGCTTAAGTGGTTCCCTCTCCCTGGACCACCTTCTATGCCACCTCTTCCCATCTAGGGAAACCTCATTCCACGTTCCCATAATACAATGTTCACTCCTCTGTGATAGCATGTATTCTATGTCATTCATCTCTGTATTCCCAGCCCTATATTTGCTTGGCAAATAGCAAACGTTAGATTAGAAACAGCAAGATACAGAATAGACAAAAGGAAATTACTGACACAAAGAGGAAAGAGTTAAAAGGGCAAAGAATTAAAGCAACTTGGAAGAATATTATAGACATAAGATATACATATTACAATATTTATGTATATATGGGAAAATATATTATTATTCAAAGAAAAATTATTCAAATATATTATTATTCAAAGAAAATTCATAATATTCTTGAAGTGAAATTTCTACTCCAAAGAAATGTTTAAAGACATAATACAATAAAAATTCCCTAAAATAAAGAAACAAAACAAAAACAGTTCATGACACTCCAAGAAAATTAGATAAAGAATGATCAGCAAGACATATCCTAATTTAACTACTGAATGTCAAGAATAAAGAATTCCTCAAATATACAAGTACAGGAAAAATTGTCCCACCTCAGAATTCTCTATAACACTCAATTCCACAGACAATGGAGCCATGTCCATAATGTCCTGAGAATAAATATAACTAACCTAGACGTCACTTGAGCTTAGAAGTCATTGACAGATATTCACAAGCATGAAAGAACTCAGGGAACACAATATGTATAATATCTTTTAAAGCAGCAGTTCTCAACCTATGGGTCTCCACCTCTTTGGTGGTCAAACGACCCTTTCACAGGAGTCACTTAGGACCATCCTGCATATCAGATATTTACATTGTGATTCATAACAGTAGCAACATTACAGTTATGAAGTAGCAACAAAAATAATTTTATGGTTGGGTCACAACATGAGGAACTGTATTTAAAGGGCCAGAAGGTTGAGAACCACTGCAAAGGGAAAAAATGTGCTTGACATTGCCATCTAGACAAATAAAAGATAACTAAAAATAAACTCAAGAATGGAAAAGCTAAGTTAAAGAACTGGTAGTGAGCAATATATCTGTTTAAATAAATAGTAAACAACCAATGAAAGCATGGCAGCAAAACTAAATGTCAGCCCTAGCCAATTTGACTCAGTGGATAGAGCATCAGCCTATGGACTGAAGGGTTCTGGGTTCAATTCCAGTCAAGGGCATATATGCTCAGGTTCCAGGCTTGGTCCCCAGTAGGGAGCATGCAGGAGGCAGGTGATCAATGATTCTATTCTCTCTCATCATTGATTTTTCTATATCTCCCTCCTCCTTCTTTTCTGAAATCAATAAAAATATATTTTTTAAAAACTAAGTATGAGTATTATAATGTTAAAACACATAATGTGAAAACAATCACATAACTACAAGGAGGTGGGGGGGGAGGAGAGCTGGAAGAAAGTTTGAGTGCTCATTTTCCTAAACTTTGAATGCATTATGTTTTGAATATTTGAGCTTGGAACCATGTATTTTACATAATTCTAAATTTAAATTAACGTTAAAAAGCAATCTTTAAATTTGAGAGCAAAATAAGCAAATAAATCTATGCATCTAAGACTTGGTAGCATAACCATGCAGAGAAGAACATTTAGCAGTGGTTCTCAACCTTCCTAATGCCGCAACCCTTTAATGCAGTTCGTGTTGTGGTGACCCCCAACCATAAAATTATTTTTGTTGCTACTTCATAACTGTAATTTTGCCACTGTTATGAATCATAATGTAAATGTCTGATATGCAGGATGTATGTAGGCGACCCTTTCTTTCATAGGTTGAGAATCACTGGTTTAAAGAGACTTTAAAACATAGTAAATAGACTAAACATACCAAGTGTGACATATCTTAAAAACAAAAAACTTGTAAATAAAATAATAGTAATTCTGTTTCTAATAATAATATTGTTGGTCAAATTGGCATTGTATATTGTGATAAAATCATGTTAATGTCACTGGGAACCAGAATTTTTTGGCATCTTAGAAAAAGATGCAAAACAGAAAGAGGTCCAGGAAAGCCCCTCTAGTGTCCAGATTTGAGTAGAAAGTGTCAGTATACATTCATAATTTTACACGCACACACATATTCAGCTCTATTTATTGGTCTTGACACATGAAGAACTCAGTAGCAATGTGCACCCACAAAGCCCAGAGTATAATCTCTAATTATCAGTTCTAATTCAAAGTGAATGAGAGCTCCTTACGTACAAACTGCAGATTTGAGACAGAACATACACAGCCTAAACCTGGAATATCTTGTCCTTCCAAAAAAACAAGAAAGCCATTAAAGCATATCAAAGTCTCAGGAGCCAATGGAAATGCCACCCACTGGCCAGGAAATAGGATAAGCGGAGCATGGATCAGAAGACCTGCTTCTATCTTCCTTCGAAGTATTGAAATACTTCAAATATGTTTAAATCCATGAGGTCATAATAATTCTAAAATTGGGGAGCGGGAGAGGAGAAGGAGGAAGGACCATATTTGAATGTGTTAATTTACCAACCTATTTTTAAAATCAGTAAAGGGAAGTAATCAGGCATATATTCCATCTTTCTTATATGTGTCATGTCTTGGAATAAATAGTTGTTGGGGAAAAAAACATTTCTCTCTATATGCAAGAAATAGTCCACCTAACAAATAAAATCAAAATAACATTATTTTGAAAGTACTAATGAATTAATTAATGGATCTAGAAAATGATCTAGAAAACAACCAGATACCATGTGCTTCCAAATGACACATGTAAACTAGCCTTGTCAGAAAAGTTGAACTTACGTGGGATGAAGCATTCCATGTTCCATATACCAATTACCAGGAAATAGGACAGAGGAATAAGTTAACAGAAACCATTAGGAGGCAATCAGCAAGCTGCAGAATGTAGTACATTTTACTGATTAGTTTTAGCCATAAACTGCAAAGGGCGGTAGGGAGGGAGGCTGGGACAGAGAAAAAATATACATTAGGGGAGATTTTAGAGATATATGAACCAAGTGCAGGGTATGGACTTCATTACAATTCAGATTTCTTCTAATAAACTGTGAAGAGTAGGGGTTTATAAAACAAGAAATATTTGAACATTGACTGAATATTTAATGTAAGGAATTATTTTATGTTGCTTTAGCTTGAATAATGACATGGTTCTGTGTGTGTGTAAAGAAATCCTTATCATTTATATAGACATGATGAAATATTTATAGCATGAAGTAATGTATGGGATTTTCTTCAAAATAACCTGAGTAGAGGGAAAATATGAAGAGTTTGCAAGTGAAATTCACAAACTGTTTCAAATGAATGATTCTCTCTACTTTTTTATCTATCTATATATATATATATATATATATATATATATATATATATATATATATGAAGCTAAGTGACTGACCGTACGCCTATCTGACCGTCCAACCAAACGACTGGCTGGAACAAATGACACACACCGGCAATTTAAAAATAAAGGTTGACTCGTGCATGCGAGATACATATAAAGCTCTAGCTGGGCACCAACAGCTTGCCTGTGTTTTGATCTGTCATTGTTGATTGTGAATTTGGTTAACAATTCTATTATAGAGAAAGGGCAAGTAGCAATATTAAAATATTTCTTCTAATTTCCTTTCAATGTGCATGAATCCATGCACCAGGACGCTAGTTTTCCATGTAAAAAGTTACAAAAGCAAAAATTAGAATGCTTCTGGTTGTGAAGCTAGGCCTCAAGAAAGAAATAGATACATGGGAATTCCCAAACGCAGGGTTATTTAAGAAAGAACAACAGTATTAGAGGAAAAAAACTCCTGGTTTATATAAGTTGTGAAATTTTTTTCTTTCATGCATTATACTAAAAACATCAGAATTAATTGAAAAATATAATACTAAGTAAAGAGGAGAAAACAACTCAACCCAAGAAACAAATGTCACCTAATTCATTTAGAGATGACAGACATGTGTCTGCAAGGAAAGCTGTGATTTCTGTATAGATGTTATTAGGCTAATTATAGTCTCATAGTGTTAATGACCACTTGATTAGCATCTTCACGTCCTTTGTTCTCATGGACAAAGAAATCTATGAAAGATCTATGGAGTCCTTAAGTGAGTGATCTGTCAAGCTCTTTAGTGGTACCCAGTAAAAACCTTGTGCCATCTTGCTGGTTTCTTAGCCTTAGCAAGAAAGGGTAGGAGAGAATCGCAAACATATCCTCTTCCAGCCGCTTCTCCTGGATGTGTCAAGAAAGGGGTCTTGGCTACCTTGGAACAAAAGATATCCTAAAATGGCACCAACATAAAAGTTCTACATGCAATGGCACGCTTACATTCTCCTTTCTCCAAAATGGAAAATAAATCTGCTTCCACCATCTGCATACTATGGGACTAAAAACCCTTTTGTGCTGCTGAAGAACCGCAGGTGTGCTAGCTGATGTGGGAGCAGGGAGAAAGATGTATCTGAGAAACACTGCAGGCACTCTGCAGGTGGAAATAGAAAACAATGACCTCCCCCTCCCAATCTGAAGTGCCCCTGTCTTAGCACGATTTCCGACGACAGTATCTTAAAGCCGGAAGTTACTTGGCCATCCTTAAAAGTACAGCTCATCCTGACATCTCAAGAGATGGAAAAGTTGCCGCGGAAGTCCGAGAAATGAGTCACGGTGCTCAGCTTTGATGAGTAATTTCAGGTGCCATGAAACCCTGTGCGGAAGAAGGGGAGAAGATCCGCCGAGGGAAGAAGACTGGCAGTGGGGATTGGATGGCGAGGTCTCGATTTTCCTAAAATTGCGTCATTTCAAACCCAATTGGGTCCAGATGTTATGGGCACCGACGGGTTACCCGTCTCGGAAACTCTCCATCAGACGCAAGCGAGAGGAGAGGAGGCGGCTAATTAAATATTGAGCAGAAAAGTCGCGTGGGGAGCGCGTCACGTGGGTCCCGAGGCGCGTGGAGCCGCGGATAAATACCGCGCGGCACCCGGCGGGTGGAAAGCGCCCTCGGCCTCCTCCTGCTCCACCGTCGCGGCACCGAGAGCGCGGAGCGCGGGGCGTGCGCTCAGGCCGCCCGAGGGTCCCTGCGCGTCTGCGGGTCTGCCCGCCGCGGTGAGTGCCTGCGCCGGCCGGCTGGATGCGCCGGCTGGGGCGAGGGGCCGTGAGGGGGCCAAGGGGGACCGCGGGGAGAGGGGACACCCGATGTCCCGCATGCCTTCCACCTGCGGGGCCTCCTGGCCTGGAAGCGTGGATTGGTGAGTGCGTTGGGGGCTGGTGGGGCTGGGGTCCAGGGAGAAGGAGATTGGAGACGCTTTGGGGCTGGTTCTCTTTCCTAAATGGTACCGGCTTTTTAGACTTTGGTTCCATTCCGGGGGCAGACAGTGTTGCTGCCCCGAGTCTCAGGCAGCCACCCCCAATGTCTGTAACGTTTCCCCTCCGCGATCTCGCCTCCCTGCCCTGCCCAGAAATCCAGCATGAAAATCCTCCTGGCCTTGGCCGTCCTCGTTCTCATCTCCACGCAGCTGTTGGCAGAAGAAATCGGAGCCGACGATGGTCTGACTTATTGGTCCGACTGGTCCGACAGCGACCACAGCAAGGTGAGTCCCGGGCCCCGCTGGTGCTCGGGGTTCCTCCCGAGCTCGGGAGGGGGGTGTCACTGTCCCTCGAGAGAGCGCCCCGGTTAGCCTGGCGGGCACGGCGACCGCGACCCGTGAGACAGGGGCTGCGAGGGTGCAGGGGACGCCACCCGCTAGGGCCCGGCGAGGTGTGCCCGCCGCCGACCCTCCTCCCGAGGGCGGCACTCGCTGGGGCAATAATAATGCCCTCCGCGATGAGCCCTCACCCGGCTGGGCACCTCACCAGGTTTCACCCCCGGGTAATGGGGGTTTCGGGGACCGTCGTCCAGCCCAGAGGACCTGGCGTTTGGAAACGCTGGGCAGGAGCAGAGGAGGGCACGCCGGACCCTGGCAGCAGCCGGGGCGGGGCGAGCCGCTGGGGACGCAGGCGGGTGGACAGTTGTGGACCCGAGAAGGGAGCGCGGGTGCCCCTGCTCCTGGCTTGCGGGCTGCGGGCGCCAGGGAGCGCGTCCCCCGGGGACAGTGACAGTCGCGCCGCGCAGGTGGCAGGCAAAGTGGAGTCAGCCCGTCCCGCACGGACGACACCTGTTTGCCTTTAGGGCGTCAAGGCGTCTCCAAACCCGCCGGAGAGGAGACCGAGTCAGGGGGCCAAGAGGAGACGAGGGAGGGTCCCCAGCTGGGAGCTCAGAGCCGAGAGCGCGCGGGGCTCGGAGACTTCACCTCCTGGCAGCGCGCAGGGACCTGGGGAGGCGGCGGCGCTGCACGCGAGTTCCGCGGGGTGGGGTGGAGGTGGGGAGCGACCAGCCACGGACCCCACGGACCCCACTCAGCCCCGGCCTGCCCTCGCCTCCGGGCGGAGCTGGCTTCCCACCGGCGGGGTCCCACCGCCGAGGTCGGCCCACGGCTGCAGCGCGCCTTAGGAATGACTCGGGTTTGGGGGAGCCTCGCACTGACTGCTACCCCCGGGTGTGTCCGTACGTCTGTCCCCCAGGAGGAGCTGCCTGAGCCCTTCGAGCATCTTCTACAGAGAATCGCCCGGAGACCCAAGCCTCAGCAGTTCTTCGGATTAATGGGCAAACGGGATGCTGGTGAGATGGGCAGCCACCCCCTCTGTCTCTGCGAGCCACCCACCCGGCCCGCTCGCTCATTCTCAGAGCGCCCAGTTTCTCTCGCTCTTCGAGTACAGATTTCCAGCCTAGAAGGGGTGGTCAGTCTCCCTCACCCACTCACACACGCAGGGCACGTGCCCGCAGAGGGAGGGAGGCATCTGTTTGTCAGGCCTCAGGGTTAGACTCGACCCACCAAGGACAGGACCCAACCTTAGCTCCCTGGACTAAAGATCCCAACTGACAGAGCAGGAGAGGGAAGAACTGGGAATGCTCTAAGTGCATATGGAAGCTGGGTATAAACTGTTCCTTGTCTCCCGATAGAAATATTCAATGTACTTGAATTCATCGTATCTTCAGTGGACCCTGTAAAAAGCTGTTTCTAATTAGATTCCTCAATTGTAGCAAGTGGCCCTGTTAAAGACTCTTTACGGCAAACGTTTCTAGACATCTTTATTTCACTGTTGTGAATGCACATTTAGGAAAGTGAAAAAGTCTTTCATGGGCTGAGATACAGATTCTTGACTACGCCTGTTTAATGAGGAGATGTATTTGCATCTCTCTTCCTCTTCTGAGCACCAATGGGTGGCCCTCCTTGAATATGTGCTTTTTTTAAAAAAAAAATGTTTATTGTTGCAAGTATTTCATGTCTCCTTATCCCCCCATTGACCTCTCCCCACCACTCCTACCTCCCCAGCACATGCCCTCACCCCCCACTGTCTGAGTCAATTGGTTATGCTCATAGGCACGCATTCAAGTCCTTTGGTTGATCTCTTACCCCCTCCCGCCCCTGCCTTCCCTCTGAGGTGTGAAGGTATGTTTGATGCTTCTGTGTCTCTGGATCTATTTTTGTTCATGAGTTTATGTTGTTGAATATGTGCTTCTTATAGGGAAACAGATGTGGCATTGCCTAACAGTTACTACCAGGCCTCGGGAGTCTCATAGTCCTGGATTGGAATCTGACCCATAAAAAGCACTTAAAATTGTTTTTTATTTATTAACATTTTGTTTATATTATCAATAATTTCTGCTTCTGCTATATTCCTCAGGTAGTATATGAATGGGGAAATGTTACATATCTTAAACGTCATTTATATTTTTCCTTATAAGGTAGGCGATTCCTGTTTCTCTCTTTCTTGCAGGACATGGCCATTTCTCTAATAAAAAAAGTAAGTTCAAAATTATTTTGACATTTATCAAATGCAAATGTTGATTGAACTCCATTTTATATAATACCTTATCTTACTTCCTGTTATAAGTTTGGGCTTAATGGGTTTAATTAAGACAATATACGAATGGAAGAGATGCATTCTATTTCATCCAGAACATGATTGTTTAAAGCTCTGTGGTTTAGACACATCATACTTTCCAAAATGATACATTAGGTTAAAAATCCTTTCATTCCCAGCTAAACTGCTGCTGAATTTCTGACCCACACACAGTGTGAGATAATAAATATTTGTTGTTTTAAGCTGCCCCCCAAAACCCCTTTAACTCCTACAAATTGTTAGTTTAGCTAAGAATTTCAGTCCTGGGGTGAAAATCCGCCACACATTACCCCTCGACACCCTAAGCACCACTTCCACTGCAAAACAAAACCAAAACCAACTAACTCAGTTGAGTATGGTGGATGCCATAATGATGTCACAGATAATGGTAATTAGCAGCCCAGTGGCTCCAGTGAACGTCCGAGTGGATAATCCTTACTGAAAGTAAAGATAGAAATGCCGGCTTTTTATTCCATAACTGAACGGGAAACCTCAATCTATCAAAGCGCAGTGGACATTTCTTAGGGCAGTGAAGATGGTAAAATTGTGACACTTGGTTGCCATTAGGTCTCAGTTTTTCAGTTAATGGAACCAGAGTTGACAGGCAGTCCCAGACAGTCCTATTGTAACTGTACTGTGCACTTAGTTGCTAGTTTGGATTTTGGTTGGCAGAGTAGGCCACACTAAGAGAGCAGCCCTGTTTTCAACTAGTAAACCAAGGGACATCCTCTCACTCTAGTGAAAGTCATCTTTTCCGGAGGCTCCATCTTGACACAAAACAAATTATTCATATTTACTTTCTAAGGAGTTGACTTTCAAGGGCATTATATACAGCACCATTCTATGTAATGGAAATAAGTGCACTCTATTAATGTCAAAACTGACATACTTTTCAAAAGGAGTATTACTTAAAATCCAATAAAATAGAAAGAGTAACCTTTGAGAAGTTTGTAATTATCGGGTGTAGGGATCTGACTTAACTAAGGTTCAGTTCCCGAGAAATACAACATATTCAGTAACAAGAGGAAATAGGCGTGGATATTTCCCTATCACACAAATGTGAAGTCAGCTTCCTAAAAATCAAAGCTAGCCTCAATAGCAACAATATTTAAAAGCTTGTATATGTAAAGAGATAAAATATAATATGAATAAAGGTTACTTGCTAATATTTAGATATAGAATTGAGAAAGGGCTTTCATTTAGTGTTTTATTGTCATTTATAAGACTTATTAAGAATCCTCATTTTTTCTGATACACCAAAACCTGAAATAGACATGTATTTATTATATGAGAATATATTGAGAAGCTTGCTTTTTTTGATACTAGTTATAATAGTTTATTTCCTCAAAGATATACATGTTAAAATACCCCTAAATGTATTTTTCCAGGATATAGAACAGATGCCTTTATTGGACTAATGGGCAAAAGAGCTTTAAATTCTGGTATGTATAAAATCATGACTGAAAATAGACAGCATTTTAAATCTACTTATATTATTTTCTTTCTAAGGCATAGTTTTCAAATTATTAAAAAGGAATAATGAACTTAAGTATGATGGTGAAAAAATTCTAATTTTTATAAATAAATCTGAGAATGGATTTATAGCTGACTAAGCTAATATCACCACAATATCAATCTCTCTCCAACCACTAACCTTACCAGTGTCTGCCCCAGTTAATTATTACCTAACATGAATCTTTGGGCTAGTCTATACTCTTTCCCTTATATCTGTCATATAAACCACACTTAACCTTACAAAACTAAGGGGGTGGGCAATGCAGGAAATAAGACCAATTTTTACTTGTTACCAAGGTAATTTACAAGTCATACAAGACATCACATCTGGCAGTTTTCCAAGACAAAAAAAGCAAAGAAACAAAATAAATTTATTTATACAAATTACTTGCTCTTCTTTAAGTTATAGAAACTCAAACTCTAAAACATCCCGATGGATGTTTGAGAGTTTTATAGTCCATTCCCATGCCTTCACAAAGGACCATAATCAAATCATCCTAGACATACACACAACCAGTCTTGCCTACAAAGCCCTCAGAAGGAAGCGATGCCGCAATTCTCCTCAAAACCCATATTTTAATTCTGGAAAACTCTTTCACTTGCTGTAAAGGCTGTATGTTTTCTTTTGTTTTTATTTTCTATGTATATGCCACATGCTTATACCTGAAAACTCACTCAACACCGTATTTCCCAGGTCAAATAACCCCTATGGCATTTGTATAAGACTGGTTTGTTGTTATGCACATGCAGGCCTTACAGTCCCTAGTTTATGGTCCTTGGGAAAACTATTCAAATTCTCTTCATTGTTTATGGAATAAAAGTGGAATTAAAATACTAATCATATAATTCATTAGAAAGCAATCAGCAGCTGTCTTACCCATCTAGAATATGTCTATAAAATCTGTAACTAAGGTGTGCTGGTTTGATTCTTATTTTTTCTGGAAAGCCATGCAAAATGGTGTCTGCCGGTATTTATATTGGTTCTCTACCTTCTAAATTTAGACGACTGTGTTTGTATTTCTTTATCAGTAATGTTGGGGTTGCTCAAGGTTAAATTTTAAAGACACTTCCAATCCGCCTAATAAAAAAATTAAAATTGTTTTATTAATATACACTATCTTCTGGCTTTTGGAAATGGAATGCAAATTTAAGCCACTAGAATTTGTATCAGTAGTCCTTAATATAGCTGTGGTTTTTGTGATAATCATATTAGACTTAAACTCTCCATTTCCAGAATTGATACAAATTTTAGGACATGCTTAACTGCACAAATAATATAGGTACTATACCATTTAGAAGAGATTAAATCCACCAAAAGTAATAATGTATTATAAATAATAAATAGAATCACTGTAATGGATTCGAATTAATGTATGAATAAATCTTTGTTATTCCACTTTAGTTAAGAAACATAAAGGGGAAAAAATGGGCAAAAAAGTAATCCACACTCAGTCAGAGATTTTTTCATATACTCAGTTGAGGTAAAGTTATTATAGGCTTTTACAACCTTCTGTGGTCACAAACCCCTTTCACAAGCTAGAAAAATTATAAACCCTCTTCCCAGAGAAACTCTCTTCATCTCAGACACACAAGCGTTTGCCTAGGGCTCAGAGGGAGCAAGGACCTGGTAAGAAACTCTGCTTGGAGTTAGGAGAACATTACGATCCAGCTAACCTGCTGACCTGTCTTTGGTTAGTTCACGTTAGCATTCACCTCACTTCTCGGAGGAACAGCGTCATGTCACCTGAAGCTGGCCGGGAAGTGAGCCTGTGTCAGTCATCCTCCTCCTCATAGGAGCACGCCAGGGTGAGGCATGAACTGTTTCCTTCCTTCAGAACTGCCCAGTTTGGGGCTCAGCCTATTCTACCCCAGAAATGCAGACATGACTGACGTAAAACCATCGTGTGTTGTTAACCTCACTGACAGGACAGTGGGCTGCTGAGGCTCTTTTGCCCCCTGTTGAAGGGGAAGTGATGACTGGAAACTGGACTTCCCTTCTCTCTCCACAGATCCTTCTCACTGGGAAAAGTGTTCACAGTAACAGCCAAGGGTTCTACATATCTTTCCCAGTGATTTCTGCTATTCCTATCTAAATGTGATATTTTAAACAGGGCATAGTGAGTTTTTAAAAGATAGTAATTCTTTATGATGTAAATTTAAGTGCATAGAGTGTTAGTTAAAATGATGAAAAGTATACTTAAGTATTTTGATAATTTCAGCCTGGTCTTTACCCTTTTGTGGCTATAGATCCCTTTGAAATTGTACTAGTATATAATATATATCATATTACATCATTTACATATTATGTTATATTGAATTTTGGCCTTTTTAAGTCCAGATAGTCAATGTACTTAAATTACTTGCTAGGAGTAGGGCAAGTCCTTTTAAAAGCAGTGATTAACCTCTCAGAGGACATTAGGGTGCTAGGAGGTAAGTTGAACTGTGTTGTATTTAGATGGCACATAAGCCCTACCTACAGACTGTGAGGCTGGTTTTAGTCTCAAGGACATTGGGAGGCACCCACAAGACAGGAAGAGACCCTCACAACCTAAGTTATCCCTTTGTCAAAAATCAGCGAACTTTCTCTCTAAAGAGCCACATAGTAAGTATTTTAGACTTTGTGAGCCACATAGTAAATATTTTAGACTTTGTGAGCCATGCAATCTCTGTAACAGCTACTGAACTCTGCCCTTGTAATGCTAAAGTGGCTATAGACAATATATCAATGAATGGCTGGTGCCATGTTCTAGTGAAATGTTATTTACAAGAAAGGGTAGAGGGCTGGATTTGGCCCAGGGCCTATAGTTTGTTGATTCTGTCCTAGAATACGTTTCACATTTTGCTTCTATCCTATGATTATTCCGGGTTAATTTTAGGCACTGTCCTTTCTATAAATCACCCAGGGTGTCTGCCACTGCTTGAGAGCACTGCTGAGAATCAACACTGCAATGTATTGTGGAAGTATGCTTTTGGGGAACCAAGTATATGATGGATGACCAAAGTTACCATTAATTCTGTAGTTAGATCACTTCTAGTCAGGACAGAAACTGAGGCAAGATTAGCAGATGTGCAAATAAACCTCTTGGAAATATTTCAGTGGAGGGAAATAGTCATGAGTTTTGAAAAGGTCATTATGTGTGCCTTGAACTTTAATTCCTCAGTGAATCCTCTTAAAGAACCCTTTCTCTTCTCTTTGTTCTCAGTGGCTTACGAAAGGGATGCGATGCAGAATTATGAAAGGAGACGTAAATAAACTACCTAATGTGTGTACTGAGCTTCATTTGTGTCAATGGTCAATAAAAGGTAAAAAAAAAATGAGAAATGCACTATGCGGAATAATTATTTAATAATAATAATTGTTTTGAGTTAAAAACTCAACAAAGTGTTTATTTTTCATATTGTGCCAAAATGTATTGTAAAAGTGTTATAATTCTAATATGATGATTCCCTCAGAAATAGAACCAGTAGTAATTTCTCAACAAAGCACAGTGTTCAATGAAATTGTAAAGACCTGTCAACGATATAGTCTCTGAAGAAAGAAATTGTTTTTGTTTCTTGGAGGTAATCACATCAGCGCCTGCTGAAAGAAAGGAAGTTTGCAGATAGGCCTGTGCTTCTCCATTTGTTTTTATGGTGAAAATGTACAAACTATATTTGTATCCCTGAAGCATGTTTTATGCTTTGTGACTATATAGAAATGTTTTAATGTGATTCTAAGGTCATCATTTTATTGTGTAATGTGTTGTGATAGTTGACATTTTAAATAAAAGAAAAAATATCTTGAGAATTGGCTATTCTTTTGTTAACATTTAGGTCAAATCAAGCAACCATTCTTTTAGTAGATGAAATATGTGCAAAGCTGTTTGGCTGACAAATAATGACACATAAAGTTACTAAACTGTTGTTGTTAACCAATATTTTCCTGCTGATTTATAGAGAGAGGGGAAGGAAAAGGGAGAGACAGAAAGAGAGAAACATTGATGTGAGAGAGGCACATTGACTGGTTGCCTCTGGCATGTGCCCTGACCAGGGCTGGAGATCGGACCCATGACCATTCAATCCACAGGCCTGCACTCTATCCACTGAGCCAAACCGGCTAGGGCTAAATTTCTTTTTCTTAAAGAAAATGACTAAAATATAATTTCAGTTTCTCTCTCTCTCTCTCTCTCTCTCTCTCTCTCTCTCTCTCTCTCTCACACACACACACATATGTGTGTGTGTGTGTGTGTATGTGTCTGTTTTTCTTTATGGCTCAGTCATTTGGCATATCATTCATAGAGAAAACAATTTCATTGTGGAATCCAAAGAGTAAAGGCTAAGTTCTGTTTATACATGCCTATGATTCCCTTTTATAAAGAGGCTACTGATCTACTTGGAAGATGCATTTTCCTGGTTATTTCCTTGTTGGGTGACACAGCAGTGCACAGTAGCCCTGCTTGGGTCCCAGGTATGAGTTCCCCAGTGTGTGAATCTCACTAGAATGAAGACATCCAATGAAACTCTCACAAAGGTCATCAGAAGATGATAGAATGATGAAGGGGGGTCGCTGATAACATGATATTACCCCATAACAAGCCCCTTTCCAGCATGTCTAAGGAGAGCCTAGGAATTGCTAACACCCACAGCAATCTCCAACAAAAATATGGGCATCAGGAATACATACAGAGGGGGGCTCTCGTGTATTTATTTAAGGGGAAGTATTGATAAGTGTCTTTAGACCTATTTTCTGAGAATGTAAAATATTGATGTGGTAAAAACAACCAGTATAAGCATGGTTTGGTGAAATCAAACTCCAAGAGGTTAGCCTGGATCAATGTTAAAACCACCTGTGGGACTGGGAAGCAAAAACATATTTTAACCTTTCTGTCCTTAAATAAATAACTTGTTTTAAATTTAAAAACTCCAAGAAGTTCATTTTTCTTATAATACAACTAGAGGCCTGGTGCATGAATTCGTGTACCAGTGCAGTCCCTAGGCCTGGCCTGTGGGATTGGGCCAAAACTGGCCCTCTGACATCCCCCAAGGGGTCCCAGATTGCGAGAGGGTGCAAGCCAGGTTGAGGAACCCTACCAGTACATGATTGGGACTGGGGAGGGACGCAGGAGGTTGGCCAGCCGGGGAGGGACTGTGGGAGGGCTCCAGGGTATGTCCACCCATCTCACTCAGTCCCAATCGGCCAGACCCCAGCAGCAAGCTAACCTACTTATCGAAGCATCTGCCCCTTAGTGGTGAGTGCACATCATAGCAACGGGTCAACTAACTGACTGCCCCCTGGTGATCAGTGCACATCATAGCGAGCAGTTGAGCAGCCTTAGCATATCATTAGCATATTACTCTGATTGTTTGAACAGCTGACTGGTCGACCAGACACTTAGCATATTAGGCTTTTATTATATAGGATACATTTAAATATTACCAAGTACAGTATTAGCAAAATGGAGAAAGTCAGCCATCTAGAGCCCCATTCCTCAACAGTATTGTTAAATGTTCTACTTAACAATAATAATAATTGTAATATATAATAATCATCATCATCATAGCTTTCATTATGCATATAATGTATTGGTCAATAGTGGACTACATAAACCATGGTGGTCACATAATATGATGGAGCTAAAACATTCCTATCACCTAGTCACTTCGTAGCTACCATAACATACTGCATTGCCTTACTCACTTGCTCAGGCGATTCTGGTGTAAACAAGCCTGCACTGCCAGTCGTATAACAGTAGAGCACATACAATTACATATAGTACATGATCTTGGTAATGATTAGGAACAACTATGTTACTGGTTTATATATTTACTATACTATGCTTTTTATACTTACTTTAGAGTGCAGTCTTTCTACTTACAAAAATGTTTGCTGTAAAACCATATGCCGTGTTATACCAGCAGCAGCCTCATAATCTTGTGTACACTGTTTCTCTAGTGCTTGATTTAATTCCACGGTGCTTTGCACAGTAACATGCTGTACAGGCTTGTACCACCAAAACAGCTCTACCATAGAGCCTATTGGGTATACCATCTAGGCTTGTGTAAGTGGCACTCTATGGCATTTGAACAACAACGAAATCTGATAATGCATTTCTCAGAACATAGCCCCATTATTTTTTTTTAATTTATCTTTATTGTTCAGATTATTACAGTTGTTCCTCTTTTTTCCCCCATAGCTCCCCTCCTCCCATTTCCCACCCCAACTTCTGTCCTTGCCCCCCACTTTCCTCATCCATAGGTGTACAATTATTGTCCAGTCTCTTCATGCACCCCCAACATCCTTAACCCGCGAAAATTGTCCGTCCACTCCATTCTATGCCTCTGATTCTATTCTATTCACAAGTTTATTCTGTTCATCAGATTTTTTATTCACTTGATTCTTAGATTCACTCGTTGATATATATTTGTTGTTCATAATTTTTACTTTCCTTTTTCTTCTTCCTCATTCTCAAAGGATACCTTTCAGCATTTCATATAATACTGGTTGGGTGGTGATGAACTCTTTTAGCTTTTTCTTGTCTGTGAAGC